>APFE030012583.1:50287-62979 GCA_000404065.3 Pinus taeda
AAATAATGTTTTTTAATTTTATTTAATTTTATTCTAACTAAATTACAACTTTACTAGTTTATGTTTGTAGGAGAGAAGTGTTAAAATATTATACTAATATTTTCATTCTAGATTTTGATGCCTATACTATTAGATAATTGCTAATGAATTCTAAATTGATTCTTAATTATACTTAATACAATGTCATGTTGTTATGTTGTAAATGTATTATTTCTTCATAATACTTAATATTATTTTTACAGTTAGGAGAGGAGTGGAGCTAGTTTAACCTACGCTAGGGTCAATGAAGGGAGGGGTTTCAAAAAAGGCGAGGTGGTGGGGGGGAGGGGGTTTTACATTCCTAGGGAAATGGGCATGAGAGGCTAATAAGAAAATATAAGACGAGAGGGGAATGTGATAAGTGGATAATTGTGAGGGTTTAGGGGGTAGAGGATGGGAATGATGAAGAATGGTTAGGGTAATGTGACAGGGGAACATTCTATTCAATAGGGGTGAGAAGGGAAATCCAATTTTTCATAACTTCCAAGACTCCATCCCTATTGAGGTTATGTGGGTGTTTGATGATTTCAAGTGCTTCCCACACTTAACGTTTAAAATTATGATTTTCATTGGCAATGACTTTTGTGTCTTGAAGGTAGATATGGTGGTTTGTCTTGCCTACATGCTCTGCTAAAGCTAAAGAAAGAGTTCTCTCATTACAGATATATGCACCATGCTCCTTGAGCCTTATCTTGACCGACCTACCTGTTTCCCCAATATAGTGTTCCCCACAAGAGCAATTAATCATATAAACACCTTTCTGTTGGAGGTGCTCCAAGTTGTCCTTGATGGAGTTCATTCTTTGCTTACTAGTCATCATGGGTTTGAATGAAGTTTTGATATCTTTCTTCATGAGAACTTTAGCTAGCTTATCATTGACTCCATGAATATAAGGAAGGTATGCATTAGTAGTTGGGGGGTTATTTGATTTATCGTTTTTGCTTTCGGATGTGGCTTTCTAAATGGATTTGAAGACATCTTTATTATTGTATCCTAATCTTGTAAATATTTTCCTTAAGTAGGTAATCTCCTCTTTGGTGTGGATCTCATCCAATATTCTAGATTCTCTAGTAAAGAGAGTTTGAAGAATGCACATATTTTGAGTCACGTGGTTATGTGAATCAGCATGAAGGTAATTATCAGTATGCACCTTCTTTCTAAACACTTTTTTCCATAGGGATCCATCCCTGTTTCGAATGAGGAGGATATCAAGGAAAGGGATGCAATAATTCTCCTCAACCTCCATTGTAAACTTGATTTCATCTCACATGCTATTGAGATGGTTTAAAAAAAATTCAAGTTCATCATCCCCATGAGGCCACTTCACACTTGTGTCATCCACAAACCTGATCCAAAACTAGGTTTTAATGGGTAGGTGTCAAGAGCCTTCTTTTCAAATTTTTCCATGAAGCGATTGGCTACAATAGGTGAAAGAGGTGATCCCATAGCCACTCCTAAAGTTTTCTCAAAGATTTCCCCTTGGAAGGTGAAGAACGTAGAACAGACATAGATTTCAACCAACTTTGCAGTTTGGGGGTCTACCACTTCTTTTACAACTTGGATTTCTTCATCTAAGGGAATATTGGTGAAGAGTTGAACCACATAAAAACTAGCAATTTTATCACCTAGATCGAGCTTATCATTTTTAATGAACTCAACATATTGGTTGAAGTCTTTGATGTAAGAGTTGGTTTTACCAACTAGCAGCGTTAGAGTGCTGGCGACAAGCTTTGCTAATTCGCATGTGGTTTCTCCGATAGTATTGAATATAGGTCTGAGGGGGACATCAATTTTATGAATTTTTGTGGCACCATAAATACAAGAGGTAATTTCATTGTCAGGGGTAAGGTACTTTTTCAGTTTCTCATCTAGATTGGCCTCTTTGATGGCTTTCTTGACAAGCCTTGTAATTTTTGAGATGGGGTGTTTCTCACGTTTTTCATAGCCACCACTATTATATAGGTGGTCTTTCATCTATTTTATGTATTCCCCATGATTCATTACCATCGTGGCACCTCCTCTATCAGCCTTTAGAATGACAATGTCATTATTATCCCTTAGACTTTTTAGGGCTTTAAGTTGCTCATGGTTTAGATTTCTTTTAGGAGGTATGGCTTTCCTTAGGATGACATCGCACTCTTGCCTAACAAGCTATTTATATTCATCATTGAGAGCTTTGATTCCATCCTCAAGACTACAAATAATTTCTTTGTTAGGGATCCGTTTTGGGTCTAGGGAAAAATTGAGTCCTTTGTCGAGGACCTCAGCTTCTTGCTTTTTGAATTCGTAAAAGGAAATATTTATAACCTTTTTGTTGCCAATAATATTATTGTGAGAATGGTTTTTTATTATTTTATGATCTAAGTTATTAGTTGTATTTTCTATATTAACTTCTAGGTTGTTGTCCATAGTGTTCTGATTTATTTTATTATTATCTAGCTTATTATATATTTTATTATATTCAATTGAATTTAATACATCATTGTCTTTATCAATATTATAGTTTCCTATTTTGTTATCTAAGCCTATGGTTATATTATCTAAACTATTATCTAGGTTAACGTGCCTAGAATCTCCACTAATGTTATTTAAACTTAATTTATTTTCTATTACGTTAACATTTGTTATGTCATTGTTACCATTATTTAGTTTAATGTGCCTAGCATCTACACTAATATTATTTAAACTTTTTTTTTTTTGCATTTCATTAACATTTGTTATGACACTGTTATTATTATTTATACTACTGATTAGACATATGTACCTTTATTACAATGCATAAAGGTATCAATTTTATTAATAACATATGAATCATATTATTAAGCATATATTAACCAATATAAAAATAAATAACACAATATTCTATTAAAATCATTATCAAAACAAGGTAAGTATTATAGAGAAATTTATGAAATAAATAAATAATTTATTAATAACAACGTAATAATAAAGAATTGAAATAAAAATCAATTTTAGAGCCAGTGAGCTGCCTAACTTAACAACAAACCTAATCATATTTATAGCTCTTGTTTCTCTTCTTTGTAAATTAGTCCTGAGGATGAGTCTTGTTCTAGACTCGAAACATAAACAACTTGAAAATATATGATACAATTAGGTCATTCTTAGATACATTAAATTTGGGACCCAATAAATACTCTTATCATATCTTGAAACAAACATTTGAAGTTAATTGGAATTGGAACCCCAACTTCATTTTTAGAATATTTTAATTATATCACTTTTATTGAAGCAAGTAGTTTTAATTAACAAAGCATTGAGAAAGTAGCCTAACCTAGATAGTTATATTTTGAAATAATCTATTAGTGAATAATGCCATATACATGGATAATTTTGCAAACAGGGTCATCTTGCGCAATCATTATGATTGGCTATGGAAATACAACTTCATTGAAGATGTGTGGATTTGATAAAATAATTCCTTGACAATATTTTTCGATGTTACACCAAGTGAATGTTCTAGCTCATCATTACATGTTTCCAATCAAAAACATCTATTCAATGTTGCACCAGGTGAATGTTCTAGGTCAACACTACAGGCTGCTAATAAACAACTATTTATTATGTTTTTAACACAATATGTTGTTTTCTGTTTATTTAAATTATTTTTTGTTAGTTCTGCATCTTTGGCTATGTCAAATAAAATAATTATAAAAATTTTTCATCATGATGTTGAAAATACTTTTATATGTATTTACTAACATTATGATGGCCAAATGAGGCTCTGAGATACAAAAATTACAAGGACATGGGTGGACGATAGTGCAACTAGTGAGTTTTGGCAAATTCTTTAATGTGATTCTTTACATGACTGTAACTTATCTTATTTTATCAAATGTTGTTTTGCATGATTGTAAACTACCTTGTTTCCTTAAATGATAGGTATGTTTGAAATTTGGATAGAGTAGCATAGAAGAGACAAAAGAGTTGTTACATAATTTAGAATGGTCAAGATTAAAGAAACCATTTGACTTGTAAATCTCTGTTATCTCCGAGGAAAAAAGTCCATAAATTTTAGTTTATTATTTTTTACATTGTCATATGTCTAAAGGCATTCAAAAGTTCTTTGTACCTTGATGGAGCAAGCCACTTTGTAGAGGTAAGCCTTGAATCTTTCAGACCGAAATTAATGAGGGCTTTAAACCATGTGAATGGATTTTGTGGTAAAGAAAAAAATGTCTTAATTGGGCAACAACTCATCTAAACAATTTTCAGGTTGGAATAACAAATGGATTAGTTGATAACTAATTTTTGAACCAATGCAGTAAACCAGTATTTTCAAGAGGAGTTGAGAATTTTAATGGAGCTAATACTATGTCAGACTCATCACTGTCATGGTGTAGTTGGCTAGTATGAGACGCAATGTACCGTTTTCTCAAAATATTTACTTTCTTCTTTGTTGTTCTGTTGACAAGGTGCTTCTTGGGTTCTGTTATTTGCATGGCATAATTTTATGCATGTTTTGCCTCTTCCTAGTCCTGGAGGGTCTTAAGGTAGGATTAGCTTATTGGGATAGAAATTGGGTCTCAAGTTTAAACAATCGGTTGTGATGTTAATTTTTAGGTGGTTGAGCGTATTAACTAGGTGAAAAAACTTGTTTCCTTGTTCTAAAACAATTATGTTTTTCATCTATTGGATAGTTTTTAAGGCTTGCTAATCCAATGGAACCTACATGACTTTACAATGTTTTATAATTTAATTATTTTTTTAAAATTTACAATTTGTAAATTTTTAAGGTCTAATTCTTTGAAGGGTGCTAGCTCAATGGGAGAGAACCTGCTTTACAATCAGTTTTTTGGTGGTTCAATAACATCACGCCTTAATATTCATAGGGAATGGTGACAATCAGAAGGATGAAAAAATAGACACCAAACTAGATGAAAAATAAGACAAACAACTAGATGTAAAATAGGATGCGAAAGGGGATGTCAATTTGGGTGCTAAAAAGAATAAAAAAATGATGCAAATTAAGATGCCAAATTATGAAGCAAATAATGGTGTAAATTTGGAAGGAAAACTTGGTTGTTGTTGATGATGCTAGACCCGCCAACATTCTAGGGATCACCGCGGTATGAAGTCCCAACTAGACATGATGTTGTTTGCTGTGGGAGTCTGATCCAGTACGATGGACTAGTTTCCATTATCTTTAGGATTGGCCTCAACTCTTTCTTAGTACGGTACAGTGGTTTGCCTTGTATTCAAGAAGTGAGGTTTACGTGCTTGGTGATTGCTAGTGTTACTTATGTCAATGGTTCTTTCACTGTAGAGGGAGAGGGTGGGAATGAGTATCAAGTTGGTTGGGAGGAAGCCCCAACTCTGTTAGGAACACACAACACAATAGGACATGCACAACCTCCAGAAGAACAGTCCACACGGATGTGGCAGTCACAACACACAAGGAAAGATAACACATACAACACTCAGTCGATGAGTCTGCGCAAGTGCAACGGTTGTTATACAAAGTTTTATGTGAAAGTTTTGTCTGATGTCTAGGGAGATATCCGCCATGGTAGGGAAGTGTTAACAACAAATACAACACAATTTTCATTAATATACATGTATTACAACAAGTGAATGAGTTCAAGTGTTAAACACAGGTTAAAGAAACATGCATTACAAGTGTTGAATATTAGTCTTACAACAAATACAATACATCTGTGAAAATGTGTTGGCATGTTAGTAGGCTTCTAAACTAAGATAAAGTTCCAAGACACATTGTTACGCCATACAGCACTAACTCCATGGGTAGGGCATTGAAGCCACTACTTACTCTTCAAGGAAAATATTACGCTCTCTCTAGGTTATGTGGGAGGAGTTGAGGTAAAAATTCCCTTGCATGTACAAATGAGGGAGTATTAATAGCCAAGGGTGAAACTTACCCTTGTGGCTATTCGACTACCCTCATGAATGTTTGAGTTCCATGACTTTTGAAATTTACATGACTCTATGTACAACAAGTGGGTCTATTGGAACTCCATGTTACATTACATTAATTGACAGTATGGTCCACAGTAGAGATGTGGATGACATGACTCGACATGACAGTGCTTATACATTTGTGCAGTTGCTGGTGTGCATGTCAAGCTATAGTGATTTTGGGTGACGAATGTCCTCATGTTGTGTCACAGCTTCACCTCTGCATGGCAAAGTGCACAGAGTCTTCGATGGTTATTGGTTATCTTCATGTTGCTTTTGCACGTTTCTACTTTCTTGTACATTGTTAATCTCGATGGGTTTGTCTATTTGCAAAAGGTGCATATTCATCCATTCATCCATCAATGAGAACATCTTGCATGTTTGCTCGTCTGTCTATCCACGAACACTTCTTTCCATGATCATCTGTTCGTGAGAATATCTCTTTGCATGCATCATTTGTTCATCCGTTGGTGAACCTACTCTTCTGCATGTGCTCCCTTCATTCATGCCATTCATCATTGCGCCATGTTTGTTTATTTACCTGTACTTGCAGCCACTTATGGAGAGATGAAATCCAATCCAAAAACCTCCTAGACTACCATGATACATGATCATTTCGGATGCATGTGACCAGGAGAGGTAACAAGGGTGTGAGGTGAGATGGAGGCTCTGGGCACTACTGATGAAAATTGCACAACAGTCATTGGGTGATGAATATTGGAAATCTGGATCGACAGTGACTATCCGCATGGTTTTGTTCAGCTGGAGGACAAAACTATGCAGTTTTTGGGAGGAACAGTTTAGGCTGCAAGAATGTTGGGCAGGCATAATCTGTGCAGTTTCTAGAATGAGCGGACAATGGGAGCTTGGTAGCCAAAACTGCACAATTCCTGGAGGGAAGTAGTAGTTCCTTGCTGGAACATTGGTAGCAAAAATTGAGCAATTCCTAATGGGAACTAACAGTCAGCTGCTGGGTCAGTAGCAGAAAAAACTGTGCAATTCCTAGAGGGAACTAACACTCAGCTGCCAGGAGATGTTGGTAGGAAAAACTACGATGATGTTGGCAGACTAGCCTATTGATCACCTTTGCATAGTTTCTGAGCTGAGTGGACTGCTGGGTATCAAAGGGCTTGCTCATGAAAAATGTGCAATTTTCTTAGTGAGTAGCTGGTCGACTGTCAGGAGGCCTGGTTGAAAAAACTGTAGAATTTTCTGAGGGAGACAAGGACAGGAATTGGGTGTGTATCTAACCTATCTACACAATTTTCTGAGCCAGCGAAGTGGGCAAGGTCTGCGACTTCTGTGAAATATCTGAGCGGAGTGAGTCCTAGGGTGGCTGTCAGGTCAAACTCTTCGGTTGACCAGCATGAAAGATGATTGATTTGCTTGCGAGCAGCATAGCTTGAAATGACTTGCTTGGTGCTTCTACACTATTCTGGATGACATTTAATCGAGCTGATGATGGGGTGATGGTCCAGCTGTCAAGGGGGAGTTTAATCATCAGAACTTTAGCAAAATGACTAAGTGTGTGAATGAGTGAAAGATGCATATGTGATATTGAAAACACACACTTACATGACTCGATGATGAGATCACTCAAACCATCCAGACACACATGTTCAACATGACTGACCGATACTGTAGGAGACAAGTGCGAAAATTGTGATTTATTGTTGGTCGACCATGACGACGCTTGCGCGACAGTGAATGTGACTCTGTGTGTGAGTGTGAGATATATTTTCATAGCAAACACAACATGTACACATGAAGTGAAGACCTGGAGCATGATTAGAACATGATCGCAAGCATGAATTTTACATCAACATGCAAAAACTTGGGTGAAATGAACAAGAAAAGTGGGTGTGAAGACTCACAGGAGATCATGGAGTGAACCCAAGTGTGTGCATCCATCAAGTGACACTCTCAAGGGAGGGTCTGAAATTCGGTGCAGGCCAAAATTTTGGATAGTGGTTGTGGAATTTACAACACTTGGCGACACACCGGTATAACTCATTGATAGTGTAGGGCCCTGGTCTTTTGGAGAGTATTGAATTGCTATGCGGGTTACTTCGGCTTCCCCAATTACGCCATGGAAAGACATGGTTCAAATTTTTCCAACTCTGTCAAACACAATCAAAAGTTCAACTTGATCACAGTGTTTTGAATTTGGGAAGGGTAGTTTAGCTCGTGAGTTGAAGATTTTCATAGTATAATTTTTCATCTCTGGTGTTCGTCCACTGCTAGCAGGGTTGGATAGTACCCCAACAAAGTCACGTAGGAGAACACACATTTCTCCACTCTCAGGGAGCCTCGTGAGTACCTCGGTGGAGTTGCATGCTTCACCTCTTTGCGCAGGAAGCTTTTCTCTTCTTTTCTTCTTTGTATTTTTTTTCAAGAGGACTGTGGATGTGCACTTATTTATTTTTGGGAGGGATCTTGAATTATTGGGAGCAGAAGAGGTTATTCCTTCAGAGAAGCATGTAAGACCTCTGACATAGTTTTTCTCGTTTAGATTTTCCCCTTCTTTGTTTCTACTAGTTTGATATGCTTGAACACATATTGCATAATACTGAGTACAAGCATGGGGATTCCCAGTGTGGACATAGCTTCCTAGTTAGACCCAAAATTCCCCTACATATGGTTTGTATTTTCCGTCAAGCCTTCATCAGCCAGAGGTTATAACCAAGCATAGAGAAGACGAACATAATACTAGCAAAGTTCTGCAATGTCACAAGTCTCTTCAAATCACAGCCACATGCTCTATTCAAAAGACAAAACGTAGTAGTTGGCAACACTTATTTCCAGAAACAAAAATAGTAAGGTATCAAGCAAACAAAACAAACGTAAAAAAAATTGTAAGCAGAAAAAACTGAATAAAACAAAGATAGTAAGGCAAACAAGATGAAAACAAGAAGCAACAATCAAACTATGACATGGCATAGGCACAACCCAACCTACTGGAATTAATTCTTGAGATCTTGGCCATTGACAGGAGGGTTGTTAACCCTCCCATCGAGTGATTGCAGATGATACGTGTGTGGTCAAAGCTTGTTGTGGACTATGTACGGATCAATCCACAGGGACTGGATCTTCGTATGTTTTCCTTTATCTTCATGGGACTTATCCAATTTTAGAACTAAGTCACCAACACCGAACTCAGACTTCCGTGCAGACTTCTTATCAAACCATCTCTTGGTACAGTTCTGGCAGAGTGTGAATATTTATTTTTCTTTCATCCTTTCTTCCTGAAGCTTATGGAGAGCATCCATCCTATGTTGAACTAGCTGGCAAGGATTGCCTTGGGATTCTTGGGAAAGATGAAGTGCAGGAGAGTAGATATTTGGTGGAAGGATGGATTCTTTACCATAAACCAAGAAGTATAGTGAGGTATTCAGAGAGGAATTGGGTGTTGCATGATCAGCCCATAATGCATTCATCAATGTGGTATGCCAGTTGCACTTCTCAGAGAATATAGTCTTCTTGATTATGTAGATGAGGTTTTTATTCATGGATTCTGTGAGATCATTTCCTTGTGGGTAATAGTTAGATGAATGTTTTAGCACAATACCATTCTATAATGCAAAATCATAGAGTTTCAAAGATGAAAAGTATGTTGCATTATCAAAAACAAGTGATACCAGAATGCCAAAGCATGAGATGATGTTCTGCAGGAGGAAGCTAATGACCTCATGGTTGTTCACTTATTTGAGCAGAACCACTTCTGTCCACCACATGAAGTAATCACTTTTTGTTAGAATGTAGCAGTGTTTCTTTGACGAATGAAGGAAGATTTCCCTAATAATGTCCAGGCCCCATTGTTCAAATGGTTCAGTCACTAGAACAGGGTGAAGTGGGGCCGCTGATCTTCATGTTCCATCAGCGCATCACTGACAGACCATGCACTTGCAAGTATAAACATGTGTATCCTTGAATAATGTGGGCCAGTAGAAACTATCTTGCATAACTTTGTGTGCATTGCTGTTTCCTGCAAAGTGAGCCTCGATGGGTTTATCATGTAGATCTTGAAGTACCTTCTCTAATTCATGTGCCTCTAGTCACCTGAGAAAAACTTCGTTACTATGCTTTATGAAAAGCACTCTATGCATCGACTGATATGCTAAGGCTTTAAGGCACAATTCCCTCTTCTGCATGATAGAAAAATGAGAGGGTAATGGTTTTGTGCTCAAGGTACTAACGCACATTTGCATACCAATAGGTTCCATCTTTAGTGGGTGTTTCTCACCTTATATCATACATCTCAATTTCCTACTCCAAGTCGGCGAGCTTTTCTTCACTCTCGGGTGCATGTACCACTTTAGCTGCAAGTCTACAAATCCCATGCCCTTTGATCGTGTGAACTAGATTGATTTCGAGATCATACTCTTGCATTCATGTCATCCATTTTGCATGCCATTCACCCAGTTCTTGTTGTACAAGAAATGTGTGGAATGTTGGGTGAGGGATGAAGACTATACACTGGTTCTTCAACAACTAGGGCCTGAACTGTTTCACCTCCTTGTAAATTTCATAAGCTTGCTTGTCAACGGTGGGGTAGTTGAGTTCTGGTCCCTCCATGCCTGTGCTCATGAAGGAGATTGGTTGTCCATCATTCATATTGTCCTTCTGAGTGAGTACTACAACAAGTGAATTATCAGAGGTGAAGGTGTATAGCGAGAATCTTTCTTGAAATCTGGGCTGTAGAGTGCAGGTGCTTCTGCAATGGCCTGCTCGAATTGGGTGAATGCATACTTTTCCCTCTTACCCCAACTGTAGACTGTATCTTTCTTGATCATGTCCTGCATGGGCTTGACTATGTGTGCATAATTCGAGATGAACTACAAGAGGAAGTTTATCTTTCCCAATAAGGATTGCATGTCTTTCTTGTTGGATGGGTGAGCGATTTGTGTATTAGTCTAGACCCGATCCAAATCAACTTTGATGCCTCTTTTGGAAACAATGTGTCTAAGAAGGTTCCCCTTAGACACTATGAATAAACTCTTTTTGGGATTCGAGGAAATC
Organism: Pinus taeda; assembly: GCA_000404065.3. Classification (NCBI taxonomy): domain Eukaryota; kingdom Viridiplantae; phylum Streptophyta; class Pinopsida; order Pinales; family Pinaceae; genus Pinus; species Pinus taeda. Next base: position 61,280 of record APFE030012583.1, read on the forward strand.
TCGTATCTCTGGCATTGCTCAAAAAATTTCTTGACATGGTTTATGTGGTCTTCTCAACTTCTTGATGACACAGTCACATCATCGAGGTATACCACTATGCTCTGCCTGATGAGTTTGTGATAATCGATGTGCATGGTGTTTTGAAAGGTTGCTCCTATTTTTACAAGCCCAAAGAGCATTAGTCTGTAAGAGAACATTCCCCACTTGGTCAAGAAAGTAGTCTTAAGTCTATTAGTTTCTTCTAGTAGAACCTGATTGTATCTTGAGAAACCGTTGAGAAGAGAAAAAATTTGTGCCCTAGATATTATCTGTATAATATGGTCCATAGACAATAGGGGTAGTTGTCTTTATCCGAGGCATAGTTTATGTTCCGTATATCGACACACGGGTAGATTTCCACGGACCTCTTATGTATACGAACAATATTTGAAACCCATGTGGAATGACTAACTTTGTATATGATCCGTGCATCCAACATCTTGGTGAGCTCTTTCTGTATGAGGGGTTCAAGTCACGAGTGTGCTTTTCTCAGCTTCTGCTGATACGGCTTGACCCCTTATTTCATTGGGGTGATGTGTTGGATGATCTATGTGTCATAAGTGTTCAGATCATCATACATCCACATGAACACATCTCGGTACTATTTGAACAAACGAAAAAAGTCTTGCGCTCTTCCTGTGTGCAATGTGGAACAAGATTGACGAACTTCAGTTCTTGCTCCCTTCCCAGATTGATCATTTTGTGCATCATGGTGGAGCTATGGGTCTTGCTATTCCATGGCCCCTGAAAACATTCTTGCAAGCCATAAAGCTTTTCCAATGTTGCCACACCTCTTGTGATAATGTGGCATTTCCCATTACTAGCTTCTTCTTGTCGAGAGTGCTAGTGCTTGTCATCATCTATCATTTCATCTTTGAATATATTAGCATTGGAGATGAAATGTAATATCTATTGATCATTATTAAACACATGTATATTATTTATGTTGTCCAAGATAGATGGCTTGTGCAAAAATTCAATAGTAAGTCTATCCCTAATCGGTGACATTCTCGAAGCTGCTTTTTCTAGATCATTGGAAAAATCATTATGCAATGTGGTACAAAAATGATGTTAAATTCTTGGAAGTTAGAGATTGGCCACCATACCTCTTGCTAGTAAGTTTTGAGATGCCGTGATAAATAGTGAATGGTGTTACGTACCTATCATAACACTATCTTTGAATCACCTACCAATTTGAGTGCGACCACGTTGAGGTTGATGGCTTTCTGCAAGCCTAACATGAGTGCTTCATACTCAATTACATTGTTCGTGCACTCAAACTCTAAGTGAATCTAGACCAAATGCTTCTTGTTGTAAGGGTCCATCAAAACACACCTGGTTCCTAGGTCACCCTGTGTCTTTGATCAGTCAAAGTACATGGTCCACAACTTGTCTGTACACAGACCACTTGATGTGCTAGTACTACTGCCACTATTGCTACTGCTACTATTGGTAGAATGCACTATACATGTTTCATTACAATCAATTGGGCAAGGAAGGAGTCCCAACTACATGTCTGGTGGGATTGGAGCCAACTGTGTAGAATAACACCCCATTGCTGTTTCAAGGAGGTAGCTTCCAAACATGGGTTCTGCAAAGGTCAACGGTTCCTTCTCGCCGGTAAGGGGAGTGACATTGTGCTTCATATACCTCTTGGAAAA
>APFE030012583.1:65558-91323 GCA_000404065.3 Pinus taeda
CCTCTCCTTCAGAATCTAACGATTCCATCTCTGAGTCTATTGACTTCTCTCCCCCTCCACCTCCTGTACTAGAGTATGATCCCAAGATCACAAGGGTGTCTCTTTCACCTCGCCGGAAGATTGGAGGTTCCTCTCCATCTTCAATAGTTTCTACCAAACCTCCAAGTGTGGCAAGGACTACTTCTTCCAATGATGACACAACAACCCCTGTAGGAGTGGCTTTTGGCTACCTTGATGTGTATGGAAGGTGTTGTATGCCTGATATTAGTATGACTTCTTTTGCGAACTGGTGGGTGATGGGACAGAGGGAGTGAAGATGATGATACAAAATTTCATGTTCAGCCCATGGAGGTGAGAAGTAACCAACTACAGAGTCACACATAGGTGAGAGGGAGTGCGAATTACTACCTTGACTAGATGGCTGATGAGTGAGTGTGAGACGATGTCTAGCCATATACAACTGGAAACCCTCCTTTTAGTGCCAAAAATGTTGATGGTGCTAGAATCACTAACATTCAAGGGATCACCCCAATATGAAGTCCCAACTAGAACTCACACCATTTGGTGTGGGAGTCCCATCCGATACAATGGGCCGGTTTCCATTATCTTCAAGATTTGACTCAACTCTTGCTTATCAACATAGGAGAGTGGTTGGCTTTGTCTTCGAGAAGTGAGGTTCACCTGCCTAGTGATTGCTAGTATTACTTGTGTCAATGGTTCTTTCACTCTAGAGGGAGAAGGTCGGAGTGAGTCCCAAGTTGGTTGGGAGGAAGCCCCAAGTATGTTAGGAACACACAACACAAGAGGGTGTGCATATTTTCTGGAAGAATAGTCCACACAGATGCGGTAGTCACAACACACAAGGAAAGACAACACATACAACACTCAACAGAGGATTCCGCGCGAGTGCAACAGTTGTTATAGCAAGTTTTATGTGAAAGGTTTGTCTAATGTACGGGGAGCTACCCACCATGGGTAGGACACAATTAATAGCATATACAACACATTTTTCATTAATAGATATGTATTACAACATGTGAATGACTGCAAGTATTAAACAAAGGTTAAATGAACATGCATTACAAGTGTTTAAGGTTAGTCTTAAAACAGTCACAACACATGTGTGAAAATGTTCTGGCTTATTAATAGGCTTCTGAATTAAGTGAAATTTCCAAGGCACATTGGTACACCATACATTACAAACTACTTAGTCCTCAAAGAAGAGATTACAAACTCTCCACACTATGTTGGAGGAGATGAGGTGAAAAAACCCTTACATGTACAAATGAGGGGGTATTTATAGCCAAGGGTGAAACAACCCTCATGATTGTTTGACTTCCATGACCTTTTACTTTACATGACTCTTTGTACAACAAGTGGGTCTCTTAGACTTCCACGTTACATTGCATTGATTGATAGTACGACCCATAATAGAGATGTAGATGACCTGACACATGACATGACTCGACATGACAATGCTAGTACATTCATGTTGTTGCCGGTGTGCATGTCGAGTTGCAGTGCTACTGGGTGATGGATGTCCTCATGGTGTGTCACAGCTTCAGTTCCACATGGCAAAGTGCATCGAGTCCTCAATGGTCCTTGGTTTGCTTGATGTTGTTTTTGCACATTGCTCCTTGCTTGTGCGTTGGTAAACTTGACAGGTTTTTCTGTTCATAAAAGGTGCATGTTCATCCATCCAATCCATCCTTAAGCACATCTTGCATGTTTTCTCGTCCGTCCATCAGTCCGTGAACACTTATTTCCATGATCATTCATTCACAAGCATATCTCTTTGCATGCATCATCTGTTCATCCGTTGGTGAACCTGTTCTTCTGCATGTGCTCCCTTCGTTCATCCCATTCGTCATTGCACCATGTTTGTTTGTGTGCCTGTACCTATACTCACTCACGAAGAGATGAAATAAAATCTATATACCTCCTAGTCTACCATGATACATGATCATTTCAGATGCAGGTGACCGAGAGAGGTAACAAGGTTACGAGGCAGGATCAAGACTCTCAATGCTACTGATAAAAACTGTGCAAGAGTCACTATGTGATGATTGTGGGAAATTTGGATCAATGGTGACATCTACGGGGTCTAGTTTAGCTGAGGACAAAAATGTGCAATTTTTGGAAGGAGCAGTCTGGGTTGCAAGAAGGTTGGGTAGGCAGAATCTGCGTAGTTTTTGGAACTCCTGGGAAGTGGGAGCTTGGCAACCAAAACTATGCAATTCCCGGAGAAAACTAGTAGCTGGTTGCCGAGACATTGGCAGCTAGCTGCTGAGACACTGGCAACAAAAACTATGCAATTCCTAAGGGGAATTGGCAATCAATTGTTGGGTCACTAGCAGCAAAAACTGTGTAATTCCTGGAGGGAGCACATACTTAGCTGCTGGGTGTTTTTTCCAAGAAAAACTGTGATGATGCTGGGAGGCTGGCTTGTTGATCACCTATGCATAGTTTTTGAGCTAAGTAGACTGTTGGGCAGCAATAGGCTTGCTCATGAAAAATGCACAATTTTCTTAGTGAGCAGTCGGTCTACTGTCGGGAAGCCTGGCTAGAAACACTGCGCAATTTTTTGAGGGAGATAGGAACCGGTAGTCAGTATCTGTCTGGCCTGTCTATGCAATTTTCCTTGTTAGTGGAGTGTGAAAGGTTTGCAGATTCTGTGGAATTTTTGTGGGGAGTGAGTCCCGGAGTGGTTGTCGAGTCAAACTCTTTGGTTGAGCAGCATGAAGGCTGATTGATTTGCTTGCGGGAACAGCATCTTGAAATGACTTGCTTGGCACTTCTTCGTTGTTTTGGGTAACATTCAATCGACTCAATGAAAGGATGATGGTCTGACTGTGAAAAGGAAGTCTTTTTGTTAGAACTTGAATAAGTGAAAGATTCATATGTAATCTTGTAGGCATGCACTTACATGACTTGACGACAAAACAACTCAAACCATCTAGACATACATGTTCAACATGACTGATCGATGGTGTAATTGACAAGCATGACACTTGTGATTGATCATTGGTCGACTATGACGACACTTGCACAATATTTAATGTGACTCCATGTGCAAGTGCGACAGATGCTTTCATAGCAAACACAACATGTACAGATGAAGCAAAGAACTTGAGCGTGACCAAAGCAGGGTTGCAAGAATGACTTTGACATCAACATGAAAAAATTTGGGTGAAATGAACAAGAAACGTGGGTGTGAAGACTCACACGAGTTCACGGAGTGTGAAGTCATCAAGTGAAGCTCTCAAGGGAGGCTTTGAAATTAGGTGCAGGCCAAAATTTTGGAGGGTGGTTGTAGCCCCTACAACAGGTGAAAAAAATGAAAAAAAGGATGTAAGAAAAGACCTAAAATAGGATGCACAAATGGTGTAAAAAAATGGTGAAAAAAAGGATTCCATATTCGATGACAGAAATTATGCATAACTAGATGCGAATTCAGACTCCAAATTAGACACAAAATCAGATGCAAATGTGGACTCAAAATCAAGCTGAAAAATGATGCATATTTGAATGGATAAAATAATGTAAAATTAGAAACCAAAAAGGATGCAAAATTGGATGAAAAGGTGGACATTAATAATGGTGCAACATTGGACACATAAGTAGACACAAAAACAGTGCAAAAATTGGCATACAAATAGCTCAAAATTGGATGGAAATTGAGATGCAATGTTGGATGTAAAACGTTATCCAAAACTTTTTGCAAAAACAAATTCAAAAGTGGATGTAAGGAATGGCTTAATATAGAATGTACCATTAGATACAAAATAGTATGCAAAGGTCGATATAGCACATGGTTTAACATAGGATGCAAATATGGATGCATATTTGGATGCTCAAAAGGATGTAAAATTATATGTAATAAATGGTGTTAAAAACTATGCAAAATTGGATGCAATAAATGGAGACAAATCAAACGTAAAAGTGAATGTAAAAAATGGTCTTAGAAAAGATGCAAGAATGGGCACAAAAATGGATGAAAAATTTGGTGCGAAATCAAATTCAACATATGTTGCAAAGATAGGCACCAAAGTTCGTGCAAAACTTGATGAAAAACTTGCGTAAGACTAGATGCAAAAATTGACGCAAAATGAATGCAGGAAAGACAGTAAATTGGATGCAAAAAAGATGTAAAATTGATGTAAATGATGATGCAAAAATGGAAGCAAAAAATGACACATAATAGGAAGCAAAAAATTATGAAAAATAGATGCAAAAAATGGCACAGAACTAGAAGAAAAACTTGTGATGAAATTAGATGAAAATTTTCGTGCAAAATTTGGCACAAAAAATTATGCATAATCTAGTGTCAAAAAAGGATGCAAAATATAGTGTGGAAAATGATGCAAAATCAAGTGCAAGAAAGGACGCTTTAAAAATTGTACAATAGAGTTAGATTTAGTGCCAAGATCCTCATCTCGATTATAAAAAAATGCAATAAAATCTGGCGTAAATTTTAGGTTTTTTTGTAGTGTTGTGGTTTTTATAGATGCATCTAAGGAAGGACTTGGTGGATTCCTAATACTGGAAGGACAGGTGGTTTTCTATTAATCAAGGAAGTTGAATGAGCATGAGAAGAACTTGGTGAATCATGATCTTAAGTTGGAAGGGATCATTCAGGCATTGAATATGTGGAGACATTATCTCTTTGGTGGGAGGTTCATCTTGATGATTGGCCAAAATGTACTAAGATATTTGTTTGACCAACACAATCTGAATGCAAGGAAAGCTAGAGGTTTGAATACTCTTAATGAGTTTGATTTTGAGATCTGGTACATCAAGGGGAAAGAGAACCATGTTGTGGATGCTCTTAGTAGTAGAGTGCAAGTGAATCATATTTTAGTTGTGAGCTCTTATGGGACAAATTTACGGGATCAGATCTTACATGAATGACAACATCATGAGAAGTATCAACAGTTGAAGAAGAGAATGCAAAAGTAAGGTAAGGGTGATTAGGATCAGGAATATTACCTCATATTATATGGATTGTTCATATTCAAGAGCAGGATCTATGTGCTAGATAATAGTGATTTGAACAAGATTATTTTGAGAAAGTTTCATGTCTAGCCATATTTAGGCCACTCAAGATACTAAAATACTTTGTAAGTTGTTAAGGTGTTTTACTATTGGCCGAATTTGAAGAAAGAGGTCGTTGAGTTTTTTGCAATATGCTTGAACTATTAATAGGTGAAGGATGAATGCAATCATAAAAATTGGTTGGTTGTAGCCTATTACTATTCTGGAATGGAAATGGGAAGTCATTTCCATGGACTTCATTACAAGGTTTCCTAGGACATCAAGTCATCATGACTCCATCATGGTTGTGGTTGATAGGTTTTGCAAGGTAGCTCACTTCATCACACTGAAGTATACTAATTCAACTAGTGAGGTCTAGCTCAGATCTTAATCAAGGAGATAGTGAGGTTGCACGGAGTTCCCAAGGATATTACATCAAACAGAGTTGACAAGTTCACTTCCATTTTTTGGAAGAAGTTGTTTGAAAGCTTGGGGATAGAGTTATCTTTTAGTATAACTTGTCATCCATAGACAAATGAACAACGAGAGAAGGTCAATAGGATTCGTGAGGAAATGTTGAGGATGTATGTCATGCATCAACAGAGGAAGTGGGGGGAGTATCTTCCACTGTTGCATTTTTCCTATAATAATGAGTATCATGAATCATTGAGGATAACTCCATTTCAGGCTCTATACAGGAAAAGTTGTAATACTCCTATTAGCTGGAGTGATTAAGTGAACATGGTGTCTATTGGACTGGATATGTTGGTAGAGATGGAGTAGGAGATGCAAGTTATTAAAAGGAATTTAAAGGAAACGTAGGATATGCAGAAGAGTTATGTGGATCATCATAGAGCATTCAAGTGGTTTTAGGTTGGGGAACATTTTTACTTGTGCATCAAGCCCAAGAGGAGTTCCTTGATTATTAGGTCATATGCCTTGCTGGCACCTCGATATTGTGGGGCTTTTGAGATCCTTGAGAGGATTGGACTAGTGGCCTACAAAATTGCTTTGTCATCATCGGCAAAGTCCATGATATTTTCCATGTTTCATTGCTTAAGAGACATATGCAGGATGCTTATCATGTGATTTGTTGACCTATATTGTAGCTAGAATTAGAGAAAGAGTTCTATCCAGAGCCATAATTCATATTGCAGTGGAAACAACTCATGCTTTGGAACCAAGCAATCAAGAAAGTCAAAGTGCAGTGGAAGAAATTTTGTCTTGATGAAGCTATATGGGAGATGGTTGATCAAATGGGGGAATTATATTATTCTTTATTTGTTGGTTGAAGCAAATGGGTTTTTGATATGTGTGTGTGTGTGTGTGTGCATGTGTTCTCGTTGTAAATATCGCATCAAGTTGTGTTATAAATCTCTAATAAATAGTATGCTTGTCATGTTTTCAACGGCATGGTAAATATTGCAACCAGTTGCACTATAAAACTCCAATAAGTAGTATCTTTTTCTTTTAGCGATTTTCTAGTCATAAGTGTCATATACCACTGAGGAAGTTCTTTCCCTAAGGGGGAGGGGTTTGTAGTAGCCCCAGGTTTATTTTCCATGTAAAAGGTAGGACAATATAAAGGAAAAAATAAGACCAAGGTCATGGGACATGTATTCCAAGCTGAATGGAGGGAAAAACATTAAAGTGGGTATTACTTCTGGTCAATTAATGGTTATGGAAATTATTGTTTTCATTGGAACAATCCAAGGAGAAATAAATAGAAATTAATTAAGGGAATAAAGGAAAATAGGAGAAAAGAAAGATAAAGGGACGGGAATAGGCATGTGAGGGAATTGGAGAGAAAATGAAAGAAAATGAAAAAAAGGATGAAAAGGAAATGAAGAGACATCAGACATCAATGGTAAAAGGGTACATAAGAAATACTTAACAACTTTTGATATACTTTTAGATCAGTTTCTAAAATCAAACTCCAAGAGGGGAAAGAGAGCACTTAGACACAAGTAAGAAGACAAGCAAAGGACAAGCAATGGAAAGAGAGGGAGCACTAGGATAAGATTACAAGAGTAGCTATAGAAGAAATATTTTGCAGGGAACAGGTTGCATCTGTGATTTTCTTCTTGAGGTTTGAATGCATGGTGCAAGCATTTTGTTTACATTATTCTTTTTTGTCATTGGCATGGGATTTTCCTAGATTTACAATGGTTTCAGCCTTGCCTTTCCATTTCCTGAATAGCCATGGTGTGATGGCATTCATTCTTGGTTGAGCTTTGGATCACCAAAAGATTATGGAACTAGGTGAGGTGGTATTAAGAAAATCCCAAGGGTTGGGGGTGGAGATGGTTTTCTTTGGAAATCCCTTGACAAGTGAGCAAAGACAGGAAAATTCCTCTAGATATGATGAAGCAATTCTGAGGCATCCAAGCTTCTATTGGTTTGGTGATTTTTGGACCAGTTTAAGTGAAATCACTGTGGTTGAGGGTTGAGATGGTTTAGCCTTTGGATGCCTGGTTGGTCTTGTTTTGTTTTATCATATGAGATTTCACATTCATGCTTGGAATATGGCATGGGGGTGATTGGGTTGAATGAATTATTTGGTTCAACCCTAATCTATGGGTAGTTGGTAAATGGAAGTCCCTTACTTGGTTATATTTATGTATATGTTATTAAGTGTTATTTGTTATTGATATCAATGAGCACATGTATTGGTTATTGTTTTGATCTGATGATTGGTTTGTTATGGCTTCATTCCAATTAAATGTTGGTCGTAGGTATGGTTAAAGATGTTCTCTTGTTATGGATCTTTCTCATAGTTGATGAGTCATTGAATGGTTATATGAATGTATGAGATAGCAAGTGTTTGATGCAACTAGCTTGAGAGGGCACTGAGCCATCTTGAGGATTCTCTAGTGAAATGAATGTGACAGTGATTAGATATACAATCATGACACCAAATACATATTAGATATGCATATGGATACAAGTGTTGGTTTCAACACTTCAGGATCTAAATTACAATAGTGAAGGAGAAGAAAGGATGGCCTTTGAAATACATTTCTTATGAAGATCAAGATTATAGTACTGTTTATACATTTGGAGTACCAAAATTCCTTGAGTGGGGAGGAATGATCTAGGTAGATCCTTAATGGCTCAAAAATCATAGTGCTAGGATCACAACGAAGCTAGAACCATATCAAAGATCTCGTCGTAATATTTCCAACGATGCAAATGGCACCTCAATCTATGTTTGTATGCAAAAGTTATGGCTAGTCAAAGTTTTGGTCAAACTATGTAAAAGTCAAAGTCAAAGTCAGCCCAGGGTGTTATGTGGCACTCCCATAGGCTAAGACATGGAATCAAAATTGCTAGGCCTAGTGGGACCCACAGAGCTGATGGGGTAGCCCATCCAACAAACCAGGTGGACCCACAACAAAGTGCTATGGAAACACCACAAGTCGACACATGGCAAGTAGCTCGCAGAGGTGGCATATGATGTGGAATAAAGAGAGTCCGTTGTATGGACCAAGTACATGGTTCCACATGGCACCTCAAATTATGCAGAGGTGGCCTTCGGATGGTGCAACATCCATCTTTTTCTTATTCACATGGTTTGGGGATTCGTTACAATATGGACATATGGTTAACATATATTTTATGGTTTGAAAACTATGTTAAAACCAAAATTGGGCTTCTAAACTATATTAAAGAAAAATTGGGATTCTATGGGTTTTGAACCCAAAACCTCCCTAGCAACAATTAACTTAATATGAATATGCCAATCATTATGTCAACAACATGCTATCTTATTCACCCTCACACTTTGTCATAAAATTTCATATGAATGGTATAAGGGGAACCATGGAGAACACATGAGAGAGGAGAGAACATGCAGGATAATGCAGACATGAATCTTGAGAATATTCTAGGAATATTCCTAGAGCATATATTAGGGAATATTCTTAGAGAATATTCATTTTTTATGTAGTGATGAATCTTGATAGTGTCATGATGGGGTCGAGTTTATACTCATTTTGACCAAAATTGCACAAGGATCGCAATAATGTAGTTTGATTTTGCAAATGAGTAGTGGATTTCAAGGGCCATGGCAAAAAATCACCTTCTTCATCAATAGTTGGTCATGAAGTTCAAGAAAACAATGCACATTTCATAAGTAGGTCATGTTTAGAGTAAAAAGTCTCAGGAGGACGAGACAGATCTACTAGTACTATGATTGTTGTGATTTGAGTTATCAATTTTTGAGTCACTCTGAGGTATAATGATGTATTTTTTCATGTACTCTCATTTCTTTTGATGAGATGAATGAAGCAGCCTTCCAACTATTGACGTAGGGCCCAAAGATGTAGTCCATATTGGAAAAACTTCATCATCAAAATTTTTGTGTGCATTGTCTTTATGGTGTCTTCTATTTGGCTTCTTATTTAAGTGTTTACATACCTAGTTTTTACATGCTCTTTCATGCAATTTTGCTAACATCAACTAAAAAAAGTCTTAGATAATGCCAGTAACTCATACATTTGAGATCACTAATAATATACTTTGTAATTGGAAATTAAGGTGTTAAATAGTTAAGGTCTTATACTTGATGATGTATGAAAAACTAAAATATTAAGAGATGAATTTTACTTTAATTACGTGTGTGTAAGAAAGTGATACATGGAAATATGTATAAAGAATAGAATTTTATTAGTAATTATGACGTAAAAACTATAACTGGTAAAGATTGAATTTTTGCATTCTGATAAATTGATACTTTACATAATTAAGATGTTAGAGTTTGTTGAAAATAACAAATGCAGGAAAGAGTAAGGAAAATAATGGATTGATAGATTGTAGTCTATCCATTTTGCAGAGATTGGAAGATGGAATATAGCTAATATTATTGCAAGAAATGAGGTTAATATATATAATTATTATAACAAGAAGAGTGGAAGGTCATCAAACACAGTTTACAAGTGGTAATCTACCATAAAAAAATAACCATACAGTGTTTGAATAAATGTGGAGTAAAGTGTTTGAGAAAAATGACATCATGTTTAATGTATTCGTCTCTACTTAATTATGCTTGAATTAATGATCATGTTTCTTTTTAAAAATTCAAGAATGGACTAGGGATAAAATCCCTTGTTGCCATTGAGTGAGGGTTGAACTCACTCACAAAATGTTTAATAAAATAAATGTTTATTGGTTTTTCTCTTCAAGGTTTCCAGGGTATATTAGTGCCCATTTATGTGTTTTCCTATTATGTTATCTTCATGATATTGCTACTTTGCATGACATTGAGACTTATGTTATTCAATGTGTTGTTAACAACCGTGATTAAACTAACAATGGAAATAATGCAAAGATGTAGTAGAAACAATTATGTTAATAACTTGCATTAATGGTTATTACTTTATGAGATTTTCTATTAATTTTCCATGGTTACTTCACTTAATAATCATGATTATATTATTTGATTAGCATTTAAAGAGTATGTTGAAATGGCAAGGAAAAAGTAATCATGTATTTTTTGCACTAAGTATAGTGAGACATTTTACAAATAGTCTCCAAATAAAATAAAGTATACAAGAATTATTTATTTTCATTTTTTAAACATTTTGTGTTGAGACTTCAATGAAATCTAATTTGTTTTTTCAGCATATTTATATTTTGGTGCGCACATTTTTATTTTTATTTTTTTTTGTATTTTTAGTCCCTGCCGAAGGCACATATGGGACTATTGTAATCGAATGGCGATGTTAAAACATTAATCAACCTGTTTTTTTATTAATCCCATCACTTATAACCACGATGTTTAGGTGCATATCATTTCACCATCTTATTCGGCCTCTTATCAAGGCAAAGAGGCCAAAAGCATATATTATGTGTCTTTATTTCTGAAATATGTTTAAGTATGTTTCACTAGTGTAAACTAATGCTAGCATTAGTTTAACCATTTAAGAGATATTAAATTCTATGAAATGTTATAATGCTAACCTAAAGTACGTTTCTAGGTGGTGCATGTTGTTGCATATATTCTTAACAAGGAATACTACCAGTGTGATTAACTATTACTATGATTTGCATTTGAGGTAATTGAAGATGAGAAGTAGCAAGATTCATGCTTGTGATGATGGATTCTTCCAAATTTGAAAATGAATGCATATCTGCGAACCCTGAAGATACAATAATTTGATGGAATCCTGAAGATGTAGCAATCTCTGGGAATTCAGTCGAGCAGTTCATATTTGATAATGTCGAAGACGCATGAATATCAGCAATGTATGAAGTGACATACATATAAAAATCATGATGTTCCATGCATCTCTGTAAGAGTTAATCCCGAATGTCGACCTATGGAGCTCCCATTTCCATTGTCTCCTTATATACAATGAGTTTGTTGGTCTCCTAAATCTGCGTAGGGAAGGACACGAGTTCTACTTTCTGCAAAATTTCATATTTTGTGGCTTGACAAAGATCTAGTTATCACGTTAATTGCCCTCAATGTGCAGTAGTTCACTCAATGCATATGGAATTTGGTATGGATGTAGGTTGGCGTTCATTGCATGAGAGATATGTGGTTGTGTTTCTAATGATGAATGAAATGACTAAGGAGGATGTTGAGAAATGGCAACAAGAAATTCCAATTTAATTTGTCCTTGAATTAAATTGTGAATTAAAATAGAATTATTTTCTCATAGCAATTTGAAAATAATTAATTAAGTTTAATTAACTTAATTAATTTAATAAATTCAAATTGGAAGTCTTTTAGAAGACATGTATATGTTCTCCCTAACTTATAGGAGTTAAGGATGAGTTATGAATGAGTTGTAATTAGTTATCTCAGTTTATTGAGTTAAGTCCAGTTAAATTAGTTCCAATCAGTTTCAAGAACTAATAGTGAGTAAAAAGTCAGTTGGGACACTAGTGACCTAATTAGTGCTACTCTAGTTAACTAAAGATTCCAACATCAGAAACTCATGCCTGTCGATTTTAAGAGACCCAGTTGAGACTAGAATGGAGGGATAGAGTACTATTTGTTTCATATTTTTCTTTGTTGCACTAATAGTGCATGCTTTCAGGAATTGATCCACGAGGGATTGCGTTATTTTTAGAGGCTTTATTTCGCATTAAATACAAGTTATCCTTCATAGGAATTAAACATTGGAATAGAGACTTTGAGAGCTTGTGAATTGGCTAAGATTTGGCCTTGAGATTGCTTATGAGTTAGAGATTGAATTTGTTGAGTGCTGGGATTGTTCTGGAGAGAACAAGCATTGTAATTTCATCTTCAATTTTCGGATTCATACAAAACAGATAGTGGGGTTTTGAGCTGTGGCTTTCCCCAGATATTTATTGTGTTATTTTCCTTTCATTCTCTTCCTCTATTGATTATTGTTTTCTCAATGTTTATGGGCTTTCGTTGTAAAGAATAGAAGTAGATTCTTGTCTCTTGTTTTAGTAGATTACATGAGCTTGTGAATCTACATGTTTTTCTACAGAAGACCATGATCAATTTTGATTATATTGTGAAACAAAAAACTATGTTCATTACATTGTCCAACCCCTATTTCATGTGACGTTACACAGTAGTGATGCTCCAAATAAGGGTGACACTGACAACTGCCGAAATTCATAAAATAGATGTAGAAACATTTGGTGATAACACATGATGATGCAACATTTGGTGATAATAATAAAAAAATCAGTTTTGCTTCCCTTTATATCCGACGATTCAACAGGTCATAGATATATAGGCATTAATATTATCGCTCAGGGTGGGGCTAAGATTGGTGCACATGTGGGATCCACCAATTAGGGACCTATATTTACATCTTTTCAATCTGTTTTGGGTTCAAAATAGGAAAGTAGGATCCTTCTACACTCACTCACACCGCGTTGCTCCCAATCACCTAGCCTAAATTTGAGCTTACCGCTACTCAGGTGCGAATCCAATTAGGTTGTGTATCAATAAGGAAAGCCTCAAATAGGGTGGTTTGATTTTTGCAAGCAAAGGACTCGATATGACCCTTCGAATCTATATATGGAATTGGTTTATGAATCTATATATGCTTTATCTCACCCCAAGATTTGTTGAATAGAAAGACTTTTAGGTAATGTTCCCACAAGGCTAGTAGGTCATATCTTAACAATATCTAGTAAGTTATGAGCGTTTCATAATAAAATTGTATGAGAGAAAATGTATCGAAGAATTTTCTTCTACTGCTCACTCTAGATCTCTAAATGGATATAAGGCTATCGATTAATTGGATTTCACTTGTAGCTTGCTACATACTGGTTCCCCACCCCACAAAAGTGGGAAACCCAAAACTCTACTGAACAACCATTTCCACCGTTCTTAGTCTTGACTGACCTCACCTTCCTGAGCACAGCTTAGGACCAGGAGACTTTGATTTATTCTCAGCAACATGGACATATTCATTTACCCATGCCATAATGAATTGGAGGAGCAGGGAGGGTGGAATTGTTTTTCAAGGCCTTGGAGAGCCTTTTGTGGGCTTCATTGTGTTGTAGCAAGTCATGGTGGTCTTCATCTTCCTACACCATAGTGATCAGTCTTTGTTCTAACTTAGGATAGAGTTATAAGCGTCTCTCCAGACGAGAGCACAAAAAACCAAATCATCGATATATCTAATAAGAATTGAACATTTTGCACCTCGATGGTAAATCAATGGTCTATTCCCAATTTCTTGTGAAAAAATCACCTAGATCTATGCATAGTTCTATCTCATGTACTTGCCTGGACCTATGAATAGTTTTGGCTAGAATAAGCTTAGCTAGTTATTTGTCATTATTTCCTTTCCAGGCCAGAGCTCACTGCCCCACGGACAAACTTATATTGTATTATATTTCTTCTTGACCAATTTCGACATCTCTTCTAAAGCATTCAAAAAGGAAAACATTAATTAAAAAAACTAATACAAATCATATATACCTCTTAAATAATTTAAAGTGGATAGCTAGGCAACAAAAAGACCATCCATACCCTCCTTAAAGATCTACAAAATTTTTCACATAAATGTGTCACCCATTTAAAAAAACACAAAAAGCTTTTACGTTTAGTATTTTCTAAATTTTAAATATATTTAAAAATATTTATATTTATTTCACCCTTAAAAATAAAATAAAAAATATAGATAGAATTAAATTTCCTTGTCCAAACAACAATAATAATAATGTTACAATTACGTACAACTTGGTTATATATATTTAATATCATTGTAACCTGATTATATATTTTAATATCAGTGTAAGTTTGATTAAAAGGCACTACGTTGTAAGTACAAAAGTGCTTTGACGGTATTGCATAATTTTCCATCTAATTTATTCCACGTACTAATTTTAATATGATGTCTAGGTTGTATCAGGCTATGAATTTTAATTTGGTTCTTTATTGAAGCTAAAAAGGATTTATTTTAAGTTTTTCTATAATTAATTTACTAAATAATAATTTAAAAATGTTTTTATCATAAATTTTTTGTGTTAAATTTGATTATTAAATTTCTTTTAATAATTTGAAAAATTTTAATAATTTTACAATTAAACTTTCCTGCAAAAATATTAAATTTTATAACTTTTTTTAATAATTTTTTTTGAAAAAATAAAATATATCTTTATTAAATAACTTATTCATTTATTAAACTCTACAAATTTTAACTATTCAATTAAATTCATCAAAACAATCTATTATATCTTTCCCATGATATTTTTTAATTAAAACAATAAAAAATTATTACAACATCAATGGTAACATTAACGCTAATTATAATACAATATCCCTAGTAGAACAATCTCTTAAAAAATTATAATTCAAATCTTTGTATTATCACAATCATTAAATATTTATACCTCATTAAAGTTATAAACAATTACCTTTACATTTGTATTTATCATATTAGCATTTATATTTATATTCACATATTGCATAGACTATGTAGTAAATTAAGTTCATCTCACATTTTCAGACAATAATAGAGTATAGTGAATCTAATTTTAATTTTATAATCAATTTAACATTAAATAATACTTTATATATTTTAATTATTTATTATAGGCATAGTCTAATTTATAAACAAAATGGCTTTTTTCACTACCATTCTTTTGCTTAATTTTAATCAAAATTTGAGAGAGGCTTTTAAAAACTTGACTTTAAATTTTAGAATGCAAGCTTTTGTGATACATAATTCATATAAAAATTTGTCCGATCAAATCACATATAATTTTGTAAGTTGGCGTTTTTCCAACTACTTAGTATAAATAGATATGTTGGTTTTCAAGCCTCTGTGGTAATTATTTGTAGTTCAATTCTTTCTATCATTCCGAAGCATCATCTTTCATTCAATTCTTTCTATCATTCCGAAGCATCCTGATGATGGACCCCCGTTGGGGTTCGAAACGTCGACAGACTGAAATGAGAACTGTGGATAATCCGGAACATGAAGCTACATATAAATAGATAGTTGAAATAGAGGATTACAGTAGAGATGCAATAACTAATCCTAATAGTCAAAATGGTTTATCAAATTATTAATCTACTATATAATCATATGTGTATCTCAATAGTCACATTATTTTATTAAATTATATAATTATTAGTTAATCAAAGAAACCTTTGAAAAAAAAAAAAAAAGTAAAAATAAAATAATAAAATGAATAAAAGAAAAGCTTTAAAAATAGGAACATAAATAAAGAATTAAAGTAAAAAGGAATAAAAATAAAATGGAAAGTAACTAGTGACCCATAAAAATTAAAAAATGAAAACTAAAAGAAATAACTAAAAGAAAAAAGGAAAAATAAGATAATCAAATAATAAATTTATATATCTAATAGTTATTAATTAAAAAAATGTTTAATCTACTAATTGAGTTCTCCCAATTTCAAATTGTATTTTAAACAACAAAAACTGAAAATTAAATTTCCAAAATTTTATAACTCAATTGAAAAAAATATTCTACCTATAATAAACTCGACATATATATAGTTAATAAAATAAATATTATAAATTAAATTTAATAGAACAAAAAATCTCATTTTAATATAATATAAAACTTTAATTATTTCTCAACTTTTATTCATTAAAATATCATCTTATTTACCTTGTACTTAAATATTTAAAACCAATAACTAATTGATTTAATATTAATAGCCAAAGTAAAAAACACGCATAGCACTTTTCTTCTTAACAATAAAACCATTTTTTTTAAATTTATTAAAAATATAAATATTATCATTTAAAATTTATTATAAATCAATATGAATTAAAAGAGAACTAAACTTGTGAATAATAATTTGAAAAAACTATTAAAACTTTAAAAATATTAAAACAATAAGTAAATGTAAAGGAAAACTAAATTTTAAAACCAGGATCTATAAAATTACTAAAAACCATAACTGAAGTTAACAAGGTTGCCTCACAGGTAAATACTAACATTCAACATTTATTCCTAACAACATTTTCCCAATTAGTTATTATACGTAAATAGTTGAAAACACATGGTTTTCAATTTCTTAATTAAAATTTGAATAATAAAAATTTATCAAAATGAAAACTATAAATAAATTAATATGTTTATGTAAATCTAATGGTTAATAAATGTAAATAAACATAAAAATAACATTTTATATAATATATTTCATAATCATAAAATTTATTATTATTATAAAAAAATTGTTAAAGAGCAAAACACTGACTTCTGATTAGACTGCAAGCATTCGTTGCCCGAATAAAGAACAACAGGCTGATACACGTGATAAAGTAAAAAGATAAGAAGGCAACTAAAGTCGTAAATCTTCGCGCCTGTTGTTTCATTAAAACTTGCCATGCCAGTGCAGGTTGTGGAGTGCCAAAGGGAATCACAGAGAGTGCGGAGAGATTGTTCCAAGGCCCACGAAAATATCCTTCTGCGACAAAATTATCTACCACGCCTATCTATCCATATCGCATGATGTCGTCCCCACTGCAATATTTTATATGATTGCCATATAAAAGTAGAAGAAATGGATGGTCGAGGAGCGTTCTAGTTATAGTGCCAGGCCTAGCTTTTGCGCAATTTCCTGTCTGCGGGCGGAGGTCAGATAAACTATGAGTGGTTGTTTCAACTTAATTTTCTTCTGTGGCGCACATCTCTTTTTCCACTGCTCTATTTTATTAGATTGCCAGACAAACAAGCCATGACCTTTTCCACACTGTATGGTCTGCGGGTTTAGACTCTTCTTGTAACACCTAAACTTTAACTGCCACGGTAAAATCAAATTTTCTTTTTTGTGTTATTATATTACCGGTACCATAGCCATCTGACGCCTATTAATTATGCACTTGATGGATACATAGCAGGACTGGTCTTGGCTCGGGTTACAAACCCGCTCGCCGATGATTGTCGTCCTTAAATATTTTCCGGTTAATGAAATTATGGGCTTGTGGTAATAGTTGCGTGAAGTTTCTTGCCGTAATTTATGTTGATATTTTGGGTTGACGGTGCGGTTTTTTGTCTTAATTGCTCCGCTGTCCTTGTTGATGTGGCGCAGTAGGCATCACCTTAAAGCTGGTGATCTCGGGAGACTATACCATTGGGAGAGTATACCATCGTTCAGTTCTGCATGGCATTTATTTTTTTTTGTTTCTCCACTGCCTCTCGTGCTCGGCCTTCTCATTTTGGCTTCCATGAGCAAACACTACTCTCTGCAACCAGGGTATCCGGCGAGGGTTATTGGGCAGAGACTTATCCACTTGCGTTTCAACTAGGTATACAATACAACCAACTCGACTGTGTTTTATTTTGTAGGCTTGCGATACGTTTGTTGCTGTTCTTTAGTCTTCCACAACTGAATTTCTACTCATCGCACTGTGAACTATTTTAATTTGCAGGTTACGTTTTATATGATGGCGACCTGGGGTTGCCAACCTGGTGATTCGCTCAATTATTCAGCCTGAACACTGTATATCGGTAAGAGCACCGAGTTAAGGGCTTTTGTGTGATGATGTGTAATCCATGAGGCGCTCGAGGGTTTCATTCCAGACCTGGAATGTGAATCCCTCCTCGGCGGTCGTTGTTTTTTCTTAACTTTTGATATGGGTTTCTATTGTAATTAAGTTTCTCAAAGGGAACTGAGGGCTCCTCGTGGCTCAGACTTAAGACCACGTTAGGGTATTTCCCTTTGGTGTACCTAGACCTATATATGTATAAAGTTGTTATGATTCTGGGTATTCCAATAGTTATCTTTATGCACATTATGAGATAGACCTACAGTTTGTAAGCTATCTTCTATGGTTCGAATTAATGTATCATAGACGCACAGTTTTATACTCACTGTATATTTTTCTGTCATGTATGTTTGTTTTATGCTTATCTAATTTGTATTTTTAGATGCAATTCTATACTCTGTAATTGCCTTGACAGGATGGATTATATGTGACTTACGTTTCCCCTTGATTGTAAAATCATCATTGGAATTTTAAAGTCAATATGCTCTTTTTTCATGATTTTTGCCGACGCAATTATTTTATTTACTGGTTATTTCTCTAGGGCTTAGCAGGTCGCCCACGGTCATGACCATTCCTGTACTTGGTCTCCTTTTAAATTCTTTCTACTCGCGGTGCTGCTCTGACATAATTATTATAGTAAGTCTTTCTGGTTAGTTTAATTTCTCAACATAGGAGTTAAAGAATCCCCCTTCCGAACCTATGAATTGTTAGGTCCTTTTGGTTACGAGTCCAACTGTCCACAGATTTATCTTTCTGAGGATACGCTGACTGATACGACTCCTCAGTCGAGTTATGGGTTCGACATTATTGTATTTAACCATGTATTTGCATTATGGGGGGGTTTTCTTTTATCTAAAAATTCCTACCAAAGGTGTGAGCCGACACTCTGGTCCGCTGGGTTAATTACGAAATGGATGAAACCCTCTCTTCTTTGAATGTATAATAATTCCCCTTGGTTTACAGTCTTCCGACCATTGTTACTGTTCGACCTGTCGGGTCATTGTAATTTTTTTAACAAGATGCGACCCATCGTGGTCAGGTCTCTGTCATACAGACTTCTGTAATTCTATTAAGTCCTTCTATAGCCTAGGGTTTGGCCATACTTCTCTTTTGTGACACTGTGATGTGTGGCTTACAGGTACCTGAATTCGATTCGGTTATACGTGTTATTATTAGGCCAAGTCATAGTCGAATAGGACTCTATGACCCACCCATGCTTTGTTTGTTTCTTATCTCATATGTTTTCTTTTTTTGTTGTATGTATATAATTACTTGCAGATATACAAGAATTTCTTTATCCATAGCTACATACAAATGTATAGGAATTTCTATATTTATAAATTCAGACATATACAAGAATTCTTTTATCTCCTACTGAAAAACTGGAGAATACAATGATATTTATTTTCTGGTACTTATATGTATAAACACGAACTTCTTGGTTTTCTTACCCTTTTCCCGAAAAAGAAGAATATTGTTATTCTCGTTGTTTTGTAACTATCTTCAGAATTTTGTTTTCTGTACTGTAGTTCCAAAATTTAATCATCACACAGGAATTATGTTTTTATTTCTTTCTTTTATGTTTAACATAAACAGATCTAAGTTTAGCCTTTTATCAATATCTGAAAAATAATGACTTCCAGGAGAGGCCACTTACCTGCTTCCTGCCAGGAGCAACTTTTACACTTTACAAGATTGTACTTGTTACTGTCTGACTGTTATCCGCCCAACCATGAGATACGTCCTGCTCGACGACATCTCCCTCCAAGCTCCCTTGCCAGGTCAATAACCTCTGCAAGTTTACTTCGTACTGAGTGCTTATGATCTGGTCCTTACCAGACTTCGCAACCTCTTCCCTTTCTGTTCCCCTACTGCCCATTTTTCCCTCCCCCTACCTCCTTTTCTCGAGGTGTTTTCAATAGGGGAGGGTAGTTAGGGTTGTTTTCGAGCAATCGCCTAATTTCCCAACTTCCCTCCTCGGAAGTTGTCAGTATCTCTTTTCTTTTCAAAAAATAAAAAAACTTGAAGACATGTTTCCATGGTCATTTATTAAATAAAATATCATTCGTTAATTCAAATAATCCTCATTCTTAGTTTGCAGCTAAATACAGTAAAACAATTAATTACAGTAGAATATTTACTTGTCCGAGGTATTACATCTCCCCTCCTGAGATTGGACATCGTCCCGATGTCCTTTCATCATGAATAATTCCGGGTAAGCTTTTCTTACAAGCTCTTCATCTTCCCAAGTGGCCTCGTCAGGTCCAAAGTGTTGCCACTGCACTTTAATTTGGGTAATAACTCGCTTCCGCAGCTGTACTTCTCTCCAGTCGAGGATGCTCAATGGCTCGACTAAGACTTCTCCTTCCGGTTCGACCTGCATTAGCAATATTCCAATTAGTTTATTTGAATTATAACTTTGAGTTAGGTCTATCTATATTAGTCTTTACTTGTATATCCTGCCATCTGATCACATGTTTAGGGTTATAAACGTATTTTTTTAATACTGAAACATGGAAGACATTACGCACCCAAATGTGGCTTGGCAGGGCAAGCCAGTAAGCTACTAGTCCAATTCTTGCCAAGATCTGGAATGGCCCATAATATCGGGGTGCCAACTTGGCACACCCACTCCATTGCAATGTACTTTTCCTGACTTGGATCCTCACATAAACATGGTCACTGACTTAATATTCTTTGAACCTCCTCTTCCGATCAGCGAAGCTCTTTTGTCTATCCCGTGGAGCTTTTAAATTAGCGCGTACCCTTTTGACCATATCTTCCATTTCTTGGAGCATCTCTGGTCCTAATCTCAATTTGTCCTAAGGTCCACCCCAGCTTGAGGGTGTCCGACATTTCTTGCCGTACAGAACCTCAAAGGGACTCATCTGCAATGAAGTGTGGTATCCATTATTGTATGCAAACTCTACCAAGTGTAAATACTCCTCCCACTATGTTGGTTTTTGCATTACATAGGCTCTTAACATGTCTTCAAGCACCTAGTTCACTCACTCTGTTTGACCGTCGGTCTGGGGGTGGTAAGCTGTACTGAAATGCAGTTGTGTCCCCAATTCGGAAAATAACGTCTCCCAGAAAGCTGATGTGAATTTCACGTCACGATCAGAGATTATTATCTTTGGAAGTCCATGCAGTTTGAACACATTCTGCATGAAAATGTGGGCAATTTGTACAATTCTGAATGTGGATTGCACGGCTATGAAATGTGCTTCTTTACTCAACTTGTCTACCACCACCATAATAGAATCATTGCTTTTCTTTGTCCGAGGTAACCCCATTATGAAATCCATAGAAATGGTTTCCCATTTCCATTCTGGAATGGGTAGGGGTTGTAATAATCCTGCTGGGTGCTGATGCTCTGCTTTAATTTGCTGACATTCTAAACACCTAGCTAAATATTTAGCTACATCCTTTTTCATCCCTGGCCAATAATACTCTTTCCGAAGCGCAGTGATCATCTTTTGATAACCAGGGTGTCCCGCATGTTATCACTCAGGTTGTCCCTTAGCTCCTGAAGGGATACGACCGAGGTAACCACAAACAAATATTTGGATTGCAGGTTCTAGCCCACCTGCAATCAAAGAGGGCTCTCTCTTTATGATTTAACTTTCTTGATGATGATTTTAGGCTAGTTGTTAGGTTCAAGGATTTTGATTTTTTGTTTGGATGGAAGGTGTATGCCAGGTAGAAAATTCCAAGCAGAGAGGCAAGGTAAGGTGTGATAAGTTTCAAACCAATGGGCATGGATTCATGGATTAAGGCTTGCCGTTGCGTTTTCTTGGTCACAAGAGGCTTGTGGAGCGAGATAGCCACACATGAGACAATTATCAATTTGCTGAAAGGATGGAATGATGGTCAGGGATGAAAGGAAATTAAGAATCTTTCATCAAAACTGACAGGGAGGGAGAAGTGAATGAATGGTTATCTAGGAGCAATTAAGAATTCCTAAACTATCATTCATATGTGAAAGAAACAGCGTAAACAAGATCATTTAACTATGCATGTTCATAACTATTTCTCATGAAAACATGGAAAATTGCAGAAATTGAGCCTAAGGTGCAGCTAAGCAAATCCTAGAATATTCTTCTTTTCTGCAATTTAGAGGGCGGATTTATGATAAAACAAACATAAAAACTAACAGAGTTACGAAACACTTATTGAACCATATAGAAGCACAGGAATTCCACAATCACTCCTCGACCAATTTAAACATAGTAGACAGTTCCAAAATCCATACTTTCAGCAATCTTTGATTATAGAAAGCATCACAGTTACAGTGCGAGTCTCTGTTTGAGAGAAAGATCGGAATGACAAAGATCAAGCTACTCATCAACCAACCAACCCCTACTCCATCTTTTAGGGTGATATATATAAACAAAATATCTGAAGTCATTTATTACAATTGACCTAAACAGGTCTGCAGTAAAAAGCTTTTTCTAAAAACCTAATTGTTGCTGGAATTAAATGCAAGTAAGTCCTTTGGGTTGTGACAGAGGCAACTGAATCAAGTTGAGTTGATGAAGTGTCCTGTGTGACTTGGTGCAGTGGTTCTGTCATAACTGTGCATTGAGTTCTGGTCCACTGATCTTCTGTGAGTTTAATGTGCAGTCATTTGTGCTGGTGAGCCTTCAATGCATCTTCAATTGCTTCTTGACTTTCAGAGCTTTCGTTTTAACGTTGCATTTGCCTCGAGCCCAGAGAAAATATCCTCTGATACACTTTGCCGCTACATTGATGGTCTTCGCCGCTTCCTGATACTCTTTGACGTGCTTTCTGTCTGCATATTTGATCTGATACTCTTTAATCTCTATTCTTGGTCTCCCTCTGTCTTCAAATTCGTTTAATTTGGCAAAATTGGGCAATTTAGGGCTTTTTTGGTGCAAAAACGGTCAAGGAATAAAAAGATTCTCTAAAGATTCCCCCATATGGCCAATTTCCCGTAGCGATGCTCCGAAGCTTGACTTTCGCGCTTGCGCGAATTTCCGTTTTTTTGCTGCTGACGTCAGCATGCTAACGTCAGCAGTGGCGTCCTCTGGTACGGATATGACGTCAGCATGCTGATGTCATCAAGGTGACGTGGCAGTACGGCGGGGTGACGTGGCAGAGACACGTGGCAGGGTAACGTGGGCCGGGCACAGGTAGTGTGAGGTGATGTGGAGGCGACGTGGCAGCGTGAGGTGGCGCTCCTGTTACGTGAAGGGAGGGTGGTTTTGGTCTGTGCATTGGACCGCCTTTGGTACGGAGGTGGTTTCTGTCAGGGGCTGCCCGATGCAATGGGAGACTGCCACCTGTCCCGGTGTACGATGGTAAAACCGTCGGACATCAGGTGGTAACCTACCACCACAATAGGGCGTCCGATACGAACAAAGGCCGTCGGATCTGGGGGGGGGCAGTCCGACGGTGGACGCAAAAGGGAGATGCGCGGATTTTAATAAAAGAGCATGCGCATTAAAGGTTAATTTTCCGTGGCATTTTGGGTTTTGAACTTTAGGAAATGGGTTAAATGGGTTTTGGCGCGTTGGAAATTTATTAAACAAACATTAATAATTTCCAAAAAGAAATGCGCGGGGAGGGTTTTTTGCATTTGGAAAGGGTTTTCTTAGTGTTTTGGAAGGGTTCCAAACACCTAGAAATGGAAATTTATGCAGAAGGAGGGTTCTTACTAAAGTCCAGGTGACTTAGTAATTCCCAGAGAAGTACTTATGGTTATATTTCAACCAGGGGGAGGGGATATTTACATAAGGGGATTATTTACATAGTTTTAGTAGGGGGATGGGGAAAATATAGGGAGTTAAATAATAATATCAGTAGCTAATATGGATATGACAAGAAAGCGCTAAGTTTCAGAGGTCTTAGGCTTCAAAGGAGAGATGGAGCTTTGTAGAGAAAGTATGGATCTTCCTTGAGTGAAGCAGATCTTCACCCAGGATAATGACATGGAGAATTATGAAACCAAGAGACATCAAGTAGATCTTGACCTCTTTTTGGGGAGATTAGTTAATGATTTGGGGAAGAGGAAGAAAGGGAAGTTAGTCATGCCTGATTTGAGCTCCTCCATATGAAATTGCCTGATGACTGTGACCTGAGTAGAGATGATACTTTGAAAACATAGAATTGATCAAAAATCAAGGTTCTGCAACCTCAAAACTATGTACCTAGCCTACTTACCTAACGTTTTTCTTCTTTTGGTTTGGGTGCACTTAGACTTGCAAACCAAGCATTTCAATTTTTTCTTTTTATGCCTTCCTATCTATAAACTAACCTTATTTATTCCAAGGGCCCAGATTAAGTAGTTGGGTTCCTTTGTTTCTCTACCTATCTAAGAATCTGCCAAGACTAAGCTGTTTGGACAAATTTTTATTCTCTATATTCTAAAATAGGAAATTGAAACCTAGGGAGACCAAGATTAAGCTGTTTGGACCTCCCTTTAGCTGAAAATTCTACAAAACTGGAATGACTCTTCAAAATTGGAATGCGGTAGATGAACTTTGAGTAGCATTCTTTCCTTGGTAACTGTTTAGCAAATATGGAGCATTGCTGCATGCAAAGTATGACATATTTGGCCTGTAAAAATGTCAATCATGAAATATGAGTAACCTGCTGCAGCAGGAGGCTAACAGTGGCTCCGCTTGGGGTTGGCGTTTCGTCGTGAGAAGCCAATAACAGTAGGTCAGATTGCCTTGATTCTTTTGTTATTGTTGTGTTTTGAACTTCTTAGTGCTGACTATTAGATTGACTTGAACTTTTGGACTGCTAACAGCACTTTCCCTTAACTGTTTTGCTGTTAAATTGTGAAGCACTGTCTGCTTTGTTCTCCGTGCTTTAGCATCATCGACTCTGACAAAATAAAATCAAAGCGTTGATATATACAAACATTCTATGTACAGAAAATAACCCCACCTATTCTTTTTAATCAAAAAGGATCATTGTAGTGCTTTAGCATTCGGCCATTGACAAGGCCTTCTTCAGTTGTGCTGCCATCTAGAGATCTGAGAAAATATGTATTATTACCTTGCACAACGCTGATAATGTATGGTCCTTTCCATAGAAAATCGAATTTTGCATGTTTTCCCTTGTCCTCTCTTCGTGAATCCCATCTTAGAACTTTGCTGCTGACCCAGAAATATTCTGCTTTAGCCTTCTTGTCAAACATCTTTTTGAGCTTTTCTTGCAACATTTGAGCTCTCTCGTAGACTTGATCTCTGGTTTGTTGAAGATGAATGGTTTGGTTAACTATTCTCTGCATGTCATTTGGTTCAGCCTGAATTTCCTGCAACAGTTTAATAGTAGGAATGCCCAAAGATGAAGGAAATTTGGCTTCCATGCCATATACTAATTCATAAGGGTTCATCCCAATGGATTTCTTGGTGGAAAGTATGTCTGCCCACAGAGCATTTGTGAGCTTCCTATGCCAATTTTTTTTGTTTTCCTCCAGCAATTTCTTTATGATATTGATGAGGCTTTTGTTAGACGATTCGTCCAAGCCATTGCCTTGAGGGTAGTAAGTTGTGGAGTGGCCCAAGGTAATGTGGTATTTATGGCAGAAGTTGATCATGTTTTTGCATTTGAAGGCAACAACATTGTCAGTGATGATTTTCTCAAGGCAACCAAATCTGGAAAGGATATTACTCTCAAGGAATTGGATAATGGTGGAGTCGTTGGCTTGTCTACATGGAATGGCTTCAATCCACTTAGTGAAATAATCGGTGGCTGTTAAAATCCACTTGTGTTGGCCTGAGGAAGAGG
>APFE030012583.1:91455-123365 GCA_000404065.3 Pinus taeda
AAATTCTGAAATCTTTGATGGCTTTGACCAGGGCATAAGCCTGCTTTTCCATAATCTGATATTTCAAGGGTGCATCTCTCAAAGCTCGGCTGAAGAAAGCAATTGGCTTTTCGTTTCCTTGATCATCTTTTTGCAATAGGACCGCGGCTATAGTGTGCTCGGATGCAAAGGAAAAAATGATAAAGTCTTTGTCGAATTGTGGACTGGTGAGGACAGGCGTTTGAGTCAAGGCAGTTTTTATACTCTCAAAGGCTTGCTTGGTCTCAAGAGACCATTTTACCTTGGCATATTTCTTCAACATGTTGCTCAATAGCCTTATTAGCTCAGCTAGGTTTGGGATAAATCTCCTTAGGAAATTGATCTTTCCAAGGAATGCTTGCAGTTTTTTTATGTTTCTTGGATACGGGATTTGGAGGATAGCTTGAATTCTTTCAGGATCAATTCTAATCCCATCTTTTGATATGATATGGCCTAGAAGCTTGCCTTCCTCAAGGGCAAACAGGGACTTCTTGGGATTCAAGGAAATTCCATATTTCCCGCATGTCATGAAAATTTGCCTTAAGTGTCTAAGGTGCTATTGGTCGGATTTGGAGAATGGGGTTAGATCATCAAGGTAAACAACAAGGAAATCATGCATCTCCTTGGCAAATGCAATATCCATTGCCCTTTGAAAGGTAGCACCAACGGTTTTCAGCCTGAAAGGCATTTTAACGTACTTAAATGTTCCCCACGGTGTGTAAAGGTTGTCTTGTCTTGGTCGTCCGGGTGAACAAGTATCTCATTAAATCCTGAAAATCCATCTAGTAAAGAAATTCTAGAGGAACCGACTACTCTTTGTAAGATATGGTCCATTTTGGGCAAAGGGTAGTGGTCTTTAAGAGAGATTTGGTTTAAATTTCTCAAGTCTACACACAGTCTTATCTCTCCTATTTTTTTCCTAGTGGGAACTAAATTAGATACCCATTCTGAGAATCTGATGGGTGCAATGATACCTGCTTCAAACATTCTCTTTATTTCTTTTTCAATAAGGGGAAGAAGCATGGGGTTCATTCTTCTAAGTTTCTGTTTGAACGGTTTTTGATTTGGTTTTAAGGGAATGGTATGTTGGATCACTGAGGTGTCATAGGACTTCAAGTCCTCATAACCCCAGGCAAATACATCTTGGAATTCTTTGAACAAATCCACGTATTTCGGTTTTTGATCAGGGGGCAGATTTTTGGACAACTTAATCCTTCTAGGTTGCTTTGTTGTTCCTATGTTGTGTTCTTCTATAGCAGCATTCAGAGGCTCCATTTTCGGCTTTTTGGGCATATCATTGTCATCAAACATGTCTTCTAATGGAGTAAGGCCGACAGGTAGAAAATTACTCTTTAGATCAATAAACTCATCCTCTGCTTTGGTTGTTTCCTCTAAACACATTTGTTTCAACTACTCTATGTTTGCGTTGTTAAACGCAATTGGGTTAAGGATTTGTCTAGCTGTTGCAGCTGTTAGGGCCTGTTGATTTTCTTTTGTTAGATGTTGGGAATTGTTCATGGCATCCATGTCAATGTTTGTGTTGGAAAATTCTCCCTCAAGAGTGAGGAAATTGTTAATCTGGGCATCATTTTGAAATACCTGCCAATCCTTAACATTGTTAGGGACCAAAGGTCTATGTTTTATTGCAGCAGTGAAATGGTGATTTGGTTCAAAGGGAAGCTTGCATGTGCTAGCAAAAGTTGCTAGACTGCGGACATGAATATTATGATCTCTTGAAATTTTGGCAAGCTTAAATTCACTGAAAGAATTGAGTATTTCGGTGGCAGCAGCCCTGTAAGCTCTCATTCTACTGTCATTAGTAACAAAGTTACCTTTGATTTGTTGTATAATAAAATCGGAGTCACCTAGGATGGACACTTTTGTAGCTCCTAGGACTTTGAGTAGTTTAAGGCATAAGAGAATAGATTCATACTCTACCATGTTGTTTGTACATCTGAAATTTAATCTATAGGCATGGCCTTCTGCGTGATTATTATGTGTATTGTAAATCCATACTCTTGCCCCTGCTCCTAACTTGTTGACAGAACCATCAGACTCTAGATACCATGTGATTTCTTGTTTGAGGTTTGTATTGAGAGTTTCAGTTTGTTGAGGATTGGGCAGACTTACAATTTCTGTTTCGGAATGTTCTTGTTGTTGTTCGTTGGTTGCCTTGACTGTTGAGACAATTTCATGGGTATTGGCAACCGATTCCTTATTGATGTATGTTTCTTGTTCCAAAGATAATGGCTTATCATCAGTTGGAGGGTTGGTGTTATCATTAAATAAAATGAAAGAATCCATATCGGAATGGATTGAGTAAATTGGAAAATTTTGGGGCTTTTCCTCACTGACTACCACGTACTTCATTAATTTTTCTCTATACAGTCTCTTTGGTTGCCCAAAGACAGATATGGTAGCATAAGAGAGGTCGAGTTGAAGGGATCCTTGCAATTTTTCTCCCCATGATCTGGATAGGAGCATGCCATACTTTGTGGGAATGTCAGCAACTACTACGTCCATTAGGATTGTCTTGTTGGGGGATTGAACTAGAGACACACAAAGGTCTTTAATCAAGCCTAAACATTTTACTTGACTTGAGTCAAAGGAATATAGATCTTTGTATGGTCTTGTGACATCAAGGTTCAACCTTTCCATTACAGCTTTAGGCATAAGGTTATGTGAGGCACCTGAGTAAAACATGGCATTATGCAATATTTTGTCATGTATGTGCAGACTGACATAAAAAGGTGGAACAGGTCCATATGTTGATTTTCCGTTAACTTCTGGACCAAATAGCAGCTCAGGGCTATCGTCTAAAACGTTTACATCATCCCTTACCTCTGGTAGTTGAAGTGACCTTTGAATTTGTTGCCTATATACATCATGTTTGGCAAGTTCTGAGAGGGGAATGGATATCTCGAGTTTTCCAATCTCTGCTTCTAAACTAAAAGGTTTTTCCAATGAGTTCTTGGCATTGATAGTGGCAAATTTCTCTTTTTCAAGCATACTCTCTATGTTCTCTTTTGGAATGTCAAAGTTATGATGAATGATAGTTTGTGGTATTTCTGCTTTGGGAGGATTTTTTAGAGTGCCATTCAGATTTCTTTTGGGGAGGAAGGAGGTAGAGGCCGATCGATAGGAGGCTGTGTGTCTGTTATACCCTCCACAATTACCTGATGCGAGTTTGGGGCAGAGCTATTAGCTGGTTGAGTTAAGGTGTCATTTCCTTTAATTTTGTTGGGCTATTTGCTATCTTTTGTTCGACTAGATGCGGGGACATCAATGGTCCTTGTTCTCAATTTGTATTGTTTGTGTACCTTGTACACAGTAGTATCATAGCCTTATTTGAAATCAAAAGACTCTCCCAACTTGGTGTGAAATTGTTTTACATCAGGGTATTCTCGATCTTCTTCAGTAAGAAAGATTTGCTGTTCATTTTCCAAATCTATCAAGTTCATATGAGTCCAATCTATGGGCTCACTGGGCGTAGATGCCTTCGCATAGTTTTCTTGGAAAGGAGGCCTGAAATCATAGTCGGGACTGGCCCTTCCAGCGTTTTTTTTGCGTTTTTCTGAAGTTCGGGTTCCTTATGGCATTGGGTTGTTGACCTTCCGATGAAGTTTTCCTCTCAACATTGTCTACTCTATCTCCCAGCCTGTGGATGCCACTGATAATAGCATCTAGCTTCTCATTGAAGGCTGAGGGTTCTTCCTTAAAGGTGGTTCTTCTCTCAGTTCTGGCTCTGTTTCTTTTAGCAATTAGATTTTCCTCCACACTAACAACAACATCTTGCATTTCTGCAAGGCTTTGAGGGGCTCTTTCCCTTATCTAATATGCCATCTCAGCATCAAAGCCATCAACGAATTTGTACAAGCGAGATCAGGTGGAGTTCTTAAATTTTGTGGTATTGCATTGTAAACATTATTAAACCTTGCACAGTAATCCAAAACCGTTTTCTGAGGTTCTCTTTTGATGGTATCATACTCAGATAGTATGTGTAGGGGGTCTTTCTTTTTCTCCAATTTGTTAATAAATGTCTGGTATAAGGCTTCAGGGTTTAATATGGAATTGGGTGTAAGTGCCCTAAACTAGGTTTTGACATCACTGGTCAAACTTTGGACAAAAATCTTCATTCTCACACTGTCATCATCAATTTCATAACTCTCAAAGTAATCCTGCATTTTCTTTGTATTCTGTAGGGCGGTGCAGGAGTTTGTGCCATCAAAATATGTAATTTTTGTTTGGTAGTCCTGAGGCATAGCCCCGGGATTAGCAGGCAGCTGTAAGGGCGCATATCTATTAGCCATGTTAATGGGGATAAGCGGAAAAACTGGGGCAACTGGGAAAACAGGAACAACCGGGGTAGAAGGAGTGGTAGTGGTAGTAGGGGTATAGGATGGAGGTGTAGAAGAGCTGCTTGGAGAAGGGGGTGATGAACCAGGGGAACTTGGGGTTGACCGAAATAGAACTTTGACAGGGGTTGGAACACCGTTTGGCTGAACTGTTTCAGGGCTCGCAGCAGTTGGATCTTCTTGTTGCTTTTGTTTTCTAATGATCTTAGGGATTAAATTCATATTTTCAAAAGCAGTTGGGTGATTAGGATCAGGATTTGATCGTGTATGTCACATTTGCTTTTTAGGAGCCAACTTCTAATCTATTTTTTGGGAAATTTTTCTAAAAACACAGGTCGACAGAGACTTTCAAAGGTCGGTTTCTTGCTCTGTGGAGCTGCAAACTGGTTTAGTGAGATTATCTGAGGAAGTCCCCAGCGGAGTCGCCATTATGTTATCACTCAGGTTGTCCCTTAGCTCCTGAAGGGATACGACCGAGGTAACCACAAACCAATCTTTGGACTGCAGGTTCTAGCCCACCTGCAATCAAAGAGGGCTCTCTCTTTATGATTTAACTTTGTTGATGATGATTTTAGGCTAGTTGTCAGGTTCAGGGATTTTGATTTTTTGTTTTGATGGAAGGTGTATGCCAGGTAGCGAATTCCAAGCAGAGAGGCAAGGTAAGGTTTGATAAGTTTCAAACCATGGGCATGGAGTCATGGATTAAGGCTTTCCGTTACGTTTTCTTGGTCACAAGAGGCTTGTGGAGCAAGATAGCCACACATAAGACAATTATCAATTTGCTGAAAGGATGGAATGATGGTCAGGGATGAAAGGCAATTAAGAATCTTTCATCAAAACTAACAGGGAGGAGAAGTGAATGAATGGTTATCTAGGAGCAATTAAGAATTTCTAAACTATCATTCATATGTGAAAGAAACAGCGTAAACAAGATCATTTAAGTATGCATGTTCATAACTATTCCTCATGAAAACATGGAAAATTGCAGAAATTGAGCCTAAGGTGTAGCTAAGAAAATCCTAGACTATTCTTCTTTTCTGCAATTTAGTGGGCGGATTTATGATAAAACAAACATAAAAACTAAAAGAGTTAAGAAACACTTATTGAACCATGTAGAAGCACAGGAATTCCACAATCACTCCTCGGCCAATTTAAATACAACAGACAGTTTCAGAATCCATACTTTCAGCAGTCTTTGATTATAGAAAGCATCACAGTTATAGTGCAAGTCTCTGCTTGAGAGAAAGATCAGAATGACAAAGGTCAAGCTACTAATCAACCAACCAACCCCTACTCCATATTTCAGGGTGATATATATAAAAAAAATATCTGAAATCATTTATTACAATTGACCTAAACAGGTCTGCAAGAAAAAGGTTTTTATAAAAACCTAATTGTTGCTGGAATTAAATGCAAGTAAGTCCTTTGGGCTGCGCCAGAGGCAGCTGAATCAAGTTGAGTTGATGAGGTGTCCTATGTGACTTGGTGCAGTGGTTCTGTCATAACTGTGCGTTGAGTTCTGGTCCACTGATCTTCTGTGAGTTTAATGTGCAGTCATTTGTGCTGGTGAGCATTGAATGCGTCTTCAATTGCTTCTTGACCTTCAGAGATTTCGTTTTAATGTTGGATTTGCCTCGAGCCCAGAGAAAATCTCCTCTGATACACTTTGCTGCTACATTGATGGTCTTCGCCGCTTTCTGATACTCTTTGACATGCTTTCTGTCCGCATATTTGATCTGATACTCTTTAATCTTTGTTCCTGGTCTCTCTCTGTCTTCAAATTCGTTTAATTTGGAAAAATCGGGCAATTTCGGGCTTTTTTGGTGCAAAAATGGCCAAGGAATCAAAAGATTCCCCAATATGGCCCATTTCCCATAGCGATGCCGCTAATCGCGCATCGAAAATTTCCCCCGTTTCTCATTCTGGAGCTTCGAAGCTCGACTTTCGCGCTTGCGCAAATTTCCGTTTTTTTGGCTGCTGATGTGAGCATGATGTCAGCTGTACGGCGGATGACGTCAACAGTGGGGTCCTCTGGTACAGATATGACGTCAGCTTGCTTATGTCATCAAGGTGACATGGCAGTACGACAGGGTGATGTGGCAGAGACACATGGCAGGGTGACGTGGGACAGGTGCAGGCAGTGTGAGGTGATGTGGAGGCGATGTGGCAGGGTGAGGTGGCACTCCTGTTACATGAGGGGAGGGCGGTTTTGGTCTGCGCATCGGACCGCCTTTGGTACGGAGGTGGTTTCTGTCAGGGGTGGCCCGATGCAATGGGAGGTTGCCACCTGTCCCGGTGTACGATGGTAAAACCGTTAGACATCGGGTGGTAACCTACAACCACAATAAGGCACCCGATACGAACAAGGGCCATCGGATCTAGGGGGGCGATCCGACAGTGGACGGGAAAGGGAGATGCATAGAGTTTAGTAAAAGAGCCAGTGCGTTAAAGGTTAATTTTTCGCGGCGCTGTGGGTTTTGAACTTTAGGAAATGGGTTAAATGGGTTTTGGCGCGTTGGAAATTTATTAAACAAACATTAATAATTTCGAAAAATAAATGCGCGGGGAGGGTTTTTTGCATTTGGAGAGGGTTTTCTTAGTGTTTTGGAAGGGGTACAAACACCTGGGAATGGAAATTTATGCAGAAAGAGGGTTCTTACTAAAGTCCAGGTGACTTAGTAATTCCCAGAGAAGTACTTATGGTTATATTTCAACCAGGGGGAGGGGATATTTACATAAGGGGATTATTTACATAGTTTTAGTAGGGGGATGGGGAAAATATAGGGAGTTAAATAATAATATCAATAGTTAATATGGAGATGACAAGAAAGGGCTAAGTTTCAGAGATCTTAGGCTTCAAAGGGGAGATAGAGATTTGTAGAGAAAGTATGGATCTTCCTTGAGTGAAGCAGATCTTCACCCAGGCTAATGACATGGAGAATGATGAAACTAAGAGACATCAAGCTGATCTTGACCTCTTTTTTGGGGAGATTAGTTAATGATTTGGGGAAGAGGAAGAAAGGGAAGTTAGTCATGCCTGATTTGAGCTCCTCCATATGAAATTGCCTGATGACTGTGACCTGAGTAGAGATGATACTTTGAAAACATAGAATTGGTCAAAAATCAAGATTCTGCAACCTCAAAACTACCTACCCAACCTACTTACCTAACATTTTTCTTCTTTTAGTTTGGGTGCACTTAGAATTGCAAACTCAACATTTCAATTTTTTCTTTTTATGCCTTCCTATCTATAAACTACCCTTATTTCTTCCAAGGGCCCAGATTAAGCAGTTGGGCTCCTTTGTTTCTCTACCTATCTAAGAATCTGCCAAGATTAAGCTGTTTAGATAGATTTTCATTCTCTATATTCTAAAACAGGAAATTAAAACCTAGGGAGACCAAGATTAAGCTGTTTGGACCTCCCTTTAGCTGAAAATTCTACAAAACTGGAATGACTCTTCAAAATTGGAATGCAGTAGATGAACTTTGAGTAGCATTCTTTCCTTGGTGACTGTTTAGCAAATATGGAGCATTGCTGCATGCAAAGTATGACATATTTGGCCTGTAAAAATGTCAATCATGAAATATGAGTAACTTGCTGTAGCAGGAGGCTAACACCGCATAGTGGCTGATGTGAAATTCATCTAAAATCAGATTTTTAAGACTGTTTTAACCGGGTACATACAATCTCTTTTTATAATACAGCATTCCATCTTCATCCACTTCATATTCTTGCTGATTTCTCTCATTGATAGGTTGTTGTATTTGTTGTCTAATTTGCTGATATTCAGCATCTTGTTCTGCTGTATTTCTTATCATTTCCTTTAAGGGATTTTTCCATTCACTAGAAGAGATTTCGTACACACATTGTACCTTCCGGCTTAAGGCATCAGCCACCTGGTTTTCCTTCCCCTTCAAATGTTTAATATCGAAGTCAAACCTGCTTAGAAAATCTGCCCAGCGTGCCTGTCTCGCATTTAGAGTGGGCTGGCTGAAATAAGTAGTCAAACTGTGATGGTCTGTTAGTAATAAAAATTTCCTCCCCAAGAGATAATGTCACCACATCTTTAGTGCGTGTATGACAGCCGCTAATTCTAATTCATAAGCATAATACTTTTTCTCGTGCTCCTTTAGCTTCCTTGATTCGTATGCAACCACTTTAGCTTCCCTCATTAATACACCCCCCACTCCCTCCTTGCTTGCATCAGTGCACACCACATAATCCTTATTAGGATCATCTATACTCAGAATGGGTGCTGTGGTGAGCAGATGCTTAAGCTGCTGAAAGCTTTGTTGACATTCTAGGGTCCATTTGAATGCCCTTCCTTTTTTTTGTAAGGAGGTGATGGGATATGCTACTCTAGAAAAACCTTCCACGAACCGTCTGTAATAACCAGCTAATCCCATCAAGGACCTGATATCTGCTACGTCCTTTGGTACAGGCCATTCCATTATGGTCCTGATTTTTTCTGGGTCCACTACAATCCCCTCTTTGGTGATTATATGGCCTAAGTATTGTATTTCCTCTTTGAAGAAATCACACTTACTAAGTTTAGCATACAGTTGATGCTCTCGGAGAGTTTTTATTACTTGTCTAAGATGTTCCTGGTGCTCTTCGCTAGAGCGAGAATATATGAATATGTCATCGATGAATATCAACACAAATTTGTCCAAAAATTGGTGAAACACGCTGTTCATTAAACACATGAAAGTGGCAGGGGCATTGGTCAAACCAAAAGGCAACACCACAAACTCATAGTGCCCATACCTTGTTCTGAAAGTTGTTTTAGCAATGTCTTCCTCTTTGATTCTAATATGGTGGTAACCCGAGCGCAAGTCAATTTTGGAAAACACTGTGGCACCCTTCACCTGATCGAAAAGCTCATTGATTCGAGGTAGAGGATACTTATTTTTTATTGTCAACTTGTTCAGTTGACGATAATCTATACATTTCGAAGGGTTTCATCCTTTTTCTTGACAAATAACATTGGGGCTCCCCATTGAGATACACTGGGGTGAATATAATGCTTCTCTAGCAGTTCCTATAGTTGCATTTTTAATTCTGTTAGCTCATGCACGCTCATTCTATACGGTGCTCGTGATACCGGTGTTGCCCCTGGTATTAATTCAATGGTAAAGTTTATGTCCCTTTTAGGTAGTAACCCAGGAATTTCTTCAGGAAATACATCTCTGAATTCCTGAATAACAGGGATGTTATCCAGCATGGCTGTTTTATCCTTGGAATCAGCATAGCCTACCTGTATGGCATAAACTTGACATCCCTTCTTTAGAGATTTTGCCAATTGGGACGTTGTTATTGCTGAACCTGCACTGGTCGTTTAATTTCTTGCAATTCCTGTCTTTGACCAAGTTCATTTTTATAGAAAATGGTTTTTGTCTTGCAGTTCACTAATGACCAGTGTTTTTCTAACCAGTCCATACTGATTAGAACATCATATGAGCTAAGAGGAAGTACGTTTAAATCTGCTATTACTGGCTGGCCTGCTATTGTTAAAGAACAATTATTAATTTTTGCCAGTACTCGTCTCTTGGCCCTGGTGGCTAGTTGTACTAGCCATGGATTCTTCAATTTAACCATTTGCAATTTACAACACTCCACTATTTTTGGACTAATATAACTTAAGGTGGCTCCCGGGTCTATTAGAATAGTTACGGAGAGGTTTGAGATTTTACCTTCGAATTCCACCATGGTTGGCTGGTACTCCGCCTGACAATCGTCCAAGGCTACATTGATCCTTGGCATGCTACGTCCCACATCACCAACTGTTGATTCTTCATGGATTTGGGACACCTGTTCGGTTCCCTTCCACTATGGGCATTTTTTGATGTAATGGGGTCCACCGCAGCCCCAACACTGCACTAGGGGTCTGACTGCCCCTTCACCATCCAATCTGGTAGACTGTTCACCCACTCTTGATTCACCGGTTGGCTTGGATTTAAATGAGCCCCACTGTATGGTTCTATTGTTCGGTCCCTTGCTAATTCCTTTTCCTCCGCTACTGCGATTTCCTTTACCGTTCCCAGCTATCTTGTTAGTTCTTTTATCATTCCATCTTTTATTCGAAACTTCTCCTTTCTTCTTGTTTTGCTGGTAGCAAATCCTAGCTTTACGGATTGCTTCATCCATTGTTCTAGGATTATCAAATTCAATCCTTTCCCGTATGTACAAGGGAAAACTACTAATAAATCTTTGTACCTTAGCTTTTTCTTCTCTAATGTAAGGCACATAACGAAGCAGGGAAGTGAAACGGGTGATGAATTCATCCATAGTCTATGTCCTAACCTTAAATCATGGAATTCTCTCGCCTTTTCATCGTAAAAATGCTTAGTCAGGTATCTTTCTTTAAAATACTTATGAAATTTCTCCCAGTTTATTGTCTGTTCGCTTACTCCTTTAACGATCTTAACTTCTTCCCACCACAGGGTTGCTTTTCCCTGTAGCTGAAAAATGGCCAAACGTGCCTTCAGGTTAAGATCATATTCGTACAACTGAAAATATTTGTTCATGTTTATTAACCATGATTCTGTTGCTTCTTCCTGTTCTCCTTCAAAATGTGGGGGTTTAATCTTACGAAATTCTCCCTGCAACTCTATCTGTTGCCGTTTTGAAGTTTGTTGTTCAGACACATTATCAGATCGTTCTTCCCTCTCCTCTATCCTTTCAAGTTCTGAATGATGGTTTTGTTCCTTTGTCAACCTCTGTTGCTCTATACTAGGATTGGCTGGTGGCTAGTTCTACCTGTCAAATAGACTCTTTAAAATCCTTTCTTGTTCCATCGTTAGACGTGCATTGTCTTCCCGTAGTTGGGCCATTCCATTCTTTAGCTCCTGTACAGTCTCTAATATTGCAATATTCGTGCTACGTGTTTCTTCACCGAGTTGTACCCATAATTCTGGGTTATCCCCAGGGCCAGTTCTTTGCATACTTACTGACTTGTAGTTTCTCTACTGATTCTTTTGACTTTGCCTAAAATGGAACCAGAGGAGTAATTAGCAGTATTAACTCTTTCATTGCACATAACTAAATTGTGACTGCAACAGTGAGAATAAAAGAGAATATATTTATATATTTTTCTTTTTGTGTTTGCGGTATTTATTATCACTTATACAGGATTATTCCAGAGGTCTCAGTATGGAAACCTTCGCTCTGATACCAATTTGTAACACTCCTAAACTTTAACTGCCACGGTAAAATAATTTTTTTTTTATGCGTTATTATATTACCGGTACCATAGCCATCTGGCACCTATTAATTATGCACTTGATGGATGCCTGACATAGCAGGACTGGTTATTTAAGTTGGCTTGGGTTACAAACCCGCTCAACGATGATTGTCGTCGTTAAACATTTTCTGGTTAATGAAATTATGGGCTTGTGATAATAGTTTCCTGAAGTTTCTTTCCGTAACTTATGTTGATATTTTGGGTTGATGCCGCGCTTTTCTGCCTTAATTGCTCCAGTGTCCTTGTTGACGTGGCGCAGCAGGCATCACCTCGAAGCTGGCGATCTCGGGAGACTATACCATCGTTCAGTTCTGCATGGCATTCATTTTTTTTGTTTCTCCACCGCCTCTCGTGCTCGACCTTCTCATTTTGGCTTCCCTGAGCAAACATTGCTCTCTGCAACCAGGGTATCTGGCGAGGGTTATCGGGCGGAGACTTATCCACTTGCGTTTCAACCAGGTATACAATACAACCAGCTCGACTGCGTTTTATTTTGTAGGCTTGCCATACATTTGTTGCTGTTCTTTAGTCTTCCACAGCTGAATTTGCACTCATCGCACTGTGAACTATTTTAATTTGTAGGTTACGTTTTATATGATGGCGACCTGGGGTTGCCAACCTGGTGATTCGCTCAATTATTCAGCCTGAACACTGTATACCGGGTAAGAGCACCGAGTTAAGGGCTTTTATGTGATGTTGTGTAATCGATGAGGCACTCGAGGGTTTCATTCCAGACCTGGAATGTGAAGCCCTCCTCGGCGGCTGTTGTTTTTACTTAACTTTTGATATGGGTTTCTATTGTAATTCAGTTTCTCAAAGGGAACTGAGGGCTCCTCGTGGCTCATACTTAAGACCACGTTGGGGTATTTCCCTTCGGTGTACCTAGACCTATATATGTATAAAGTTGTTACGATTCTGGGTATTCCAATAGTTATCTTTATGCACATTATGAGATAGACCTACAGTTTGTAATCTATCTTCTGTGGTTCGAATTAATGTATCATGGACGCATAATTTTATACTCACTGTATATTTTGCCATCATGTATGTTTGTTCTATGCTTATCTAATTCGCATTTTTAGATGAAATTCTATACTCTGTAATTGCCTTGACAGGATGGATTATATGCGACTTACGTTTCCCCTTGATTGTAAAATCATCATTGGAATTTTAAAGTCAATATGCTCTTTTTTCATGATTTTTGCCGACGCAATTATTTTATTTACTGGTTATTTCTCTAGGGCTTAGCAGGTCGCCCACGGTCATGACCATTCCTATACTTGGTCTCCTTTTAAATTCTTGGTACTCGCGGTGCTGCTCTGACATAATTATTATAGTAAGTCTTTCTGGTTAGTTTAATTTCTCAACATAGGAGTTAAAGAATCCCCCTTCCGAACCTATGAATTGTTAGGTCCTTTTGGTTACGAGTCCAACTGTCCACAGGTTTATCTTTCCGAGGATACACTGACTGATACGACTCCTTAGTTGAGTTATGGGTTTGACATTATTGTATTTAACCATGTATTTGCATTATGGGGGGTTTTTCTTTTATCTTAAAATTCCTACCAAAGGTCTGAGGAGACGCTCTGGTTTAGCCAAGTTAATTACGAAATGGATGAAACCCTCTCTTCTTTGAATGTATAATAATTCCCCTTGGTTCACAGTCTTCCTACCATTGTTACTGTTCGACCTCTCGGGTCATTGTAATTTTTTTAACAAGATGCGACCCATCGTGGTTAGGTCTCTATCATACAGACTTCTGTAATTCTATTAAGCCCTTCTATAGCCTAGTATTTGGCCGTACTTCTCCTTTTGTTACATGGTGATGTGTGGCTTACAGGTACGTGAATTCGATTCAGTTATACGTGTTATTATTAGGCCAAGTCACAGTCCAATAGGACTCTATGACCCACCCATGCTTTGTTTGTTTCTTATCTCGTATGTTTTCTTTTTTTGTTGTATGTATATAATTACTTGCAGATATACAAGAATTTCTTTATCCATAGTTACATACAAATGTACAATAATTACTATATTTATAAATTCAGACAGATACAGGAACTCTTTTATCTCCTACTGAAAAATTGTAGAATACAATGATATTTATTTTCCAGTACTTATATGTATAAACACGAACTTCTTGGTTTTCTTACCCTTTTCCAAGAAAAGAAGAATACTGTTATTCTCGTTGTTTTGTAACTATCTTCGGAATTTTGTTTTTTGTACTGTAGTTCTAGAATTTAATCATCACATAAGAATTATGTTTTTATTTCTTTCTTTTATGTTTAACATAAACACATCCAGGTTTAGCCTTTTATCAATATCTGAAAAATAATGACTTCCAGGAGAGGCCACTTACCTGCTTCCTGCCAAGAGCAACTTTTACACTTTACAAGATTGTACTTGTTACTGTCTGACTGTTATCTGCCCAACCATGAGATACATCCTGCTCAAAGACATCTCCCCCCAAGCTCCCTTGCCAGGTCAATAACCTCTGCAAGTTTACTTCTTACTGAGTGCTTACAATCTGGTCCTTACCAGACTTCGCAACCTCTTCCCTTTCTGTTCCCCTACTACCCATTTTTCCCTCCCCCTACCTCCTTTTCTCGAGGTTTTTTCGGTTGGGGAGGGCAGTTAGGGTTCTTTTCCAGCAACCGCCTAATTGCCCAACTTCCCTCCTTGGAAGTTGTGAGTCTCCCTTTTCTTTTCAAAAAAAAAGAAAAACTTGAAGACATGTTTCCATGGTCATTTATTAAATAAAATAGCATTTGTTAATTCAAATAATCCTCATTCTTAGTTTGCAGTTAAATACAGTAAAACAATTAATTACAGTAGAATATTTACTTGTCTGGGGTATTACACTGCTAAAATCTAATTGATTGTTTCAGCTTATGGTTTCTTTTTTAATGGTGCACACTTTTTTTTCCCTCTGTTTCAATTTTATTAGATTTCAAAGTGTCCGAACCATAAGCCATCTCTACCACTTTTGACTTATCTTCTATTTTTCAAGGCTTTCAAAAAGGGAGAGATTGATTGAGAAGGCTATACAAGACATGTGTACTTTCATAGTTTACAGTGCACAATTGAAGGACCATCCCTACCTCCTTTAGTTAAATTCTTATTTTCATCCATGTTATTTATCTCCTGTGTAAAATGAATATTTAAGGATGATCATGTATTTAGCGAGGAAAATATTGGTTTTAATCATGAGGAAAAGATAAGATAAGTTAGGATAAGGTATATCTTTTTAGAACTAAGATTATTTTACTAAGATGTCTCGTATTATCTAGTATGTGTTAATAATTTTTTTTTTATATAAATAAAATAAGATATATACTGAATAGTATATGTATTCACAATAGTTGGTTTGTGTAACACTGATTCTCTAGCACAAGAGCTAATGACCTTCGTTGTTCTGACAGTCAGATTGATAGAGTTACATTGAGACATAACAAAATAGAAGTTCTAATTGCTTCGAGATTTATATTGATCACTACAAGGTGCACAAATAGAGACCAAAGTAGTTGTTGACTCCAAAAAGAGACTAAAACACTAAATCAGGTTGGGATTATCAGCACTATGGGCCTTTATTTTCTGCACTATTAAGGGTGCCGCATTGTCTGTGGCAACCTTAACTCTGAGAGGGAGACATATCAAAAAGGAACTTGTTGCACTCATTGGGGGTTGTTGGCGATCGAGTCGTCATCTAGGCTTATTGGCCTCTCCTGGGTGCTTCCCTCCTATGATGCCATGGCAAACAAATGATTGGAGGAGGATCCTCCTGCTTCTTTCTTTATGCTCGGAGAGAAGTATGCAAGCGAATTCATTTTGGCGGTAGACTTCTTCATTAATATAGTATATTACAGGGATTATCGAGTGATAAAGTGGCGGTAGTGGAAAACCTCGAAAAAACTACGAATTTGTCGGTGAGGCTATCAATTTTGTTCTCCACCACCTTGGAGCGCTCTGTCTATTACTGCAAAGGCAGGCCCAGGATGGTTTTCATTTTCCACCAGATATCGATGCAACGCACGTAAAGGTTTTCTTTGGCTCTAGTGAGGGTGGGGTCTGGGATACAGGTGAAATCAACATCAACTTCCTCCAAGTGAACTCCTATTCTTAGAGCTCTAGCATGACTCTCTAAGCTGGCAATTCTCTCTTGGGTATCAAGGTTCATCGCCACAAAGAAATTCAGAGTTGTTCACCTCACCGAGGACTCAGCGCGA
Source organism: Pinus taeda (assembly GCA_000404065.3). NCBI lineage: Eukaryota > Viridiplantae > Streptophyta > Pinopsida > Pinales > Pinaceae > Pinus > Pinus taeda. Next base: position 107,299 of record APFE030012583.1, read on the forward strand.
GTGGTTGGAAAAGAGCCTAAGGAGTTCTAGTGAGAGGATTCTGTACATTGTGGATGGCCCCAACTCAGATCTGGGCTGGAGCTGCACTTGGGAACCATGGGAGAGGAGGGGACAGAAAACAGGCTGAGTGGAGGGGGTAAACGTAAAGACCAAAGGGCAAGAGCTGGCGGAATGACGGGAAGGATAGGGTGAGGGGTGGTTTTCATAAGGGGGGAGAACCTTGAGGGGTGAGGAAATGAGGGAAGGGGAGTGATGTTGGAGCGTAGGAGGTACCATAGTTAGGTGGTGGGGAGAGTACATTACAAGACTTCCGGGACTGATTGGAAAGAAGGGCAGCCCTGCAAGAGAGTGGAGCCGCTAGAAGGTTATAAAGAACGATTCTCGAACAGAGGATGGCCCGGGGCATATAATCGTCAGAACCACAATCTTCCAAATTCCTAGAACCATCATTGTTATGACTTGGGATCCTTGAATTATTATTTTCTGTTTTCCTAGTTGTCCTCAACATTGATGACTTCGCATTGTTGACGGAGATATTCATATTCTAGGTCATGCCATGACCTTGATCACAACCGGAGGTTACCATTTGTACCTTCGTTGGCCAACATGTTAGCCAAATTGTTCCCTTCTCTTCTGATTACCTGGAAGTGAAGCCCCTCCACACTTTTGATGTTGTTTTTTATTCTTTGTACGATTTTGTTTAATCGCTAATTATCTGATACCTTGTCTACGTCCATCCCCTGCTGGAGTTTCCTAATGACCTATCTCACCAGAGGTGAATAACCTTCAATGATCAAAGGGCTAAACTTGTGGTGCTTTACAATGGTGATTCCATGTTCTAGAGCATGTAGTTCAGCGATGTTATTGGTTGAAGAACCAATGTTTCCCTCATATATCCACAAGATTTATCACTGAGCATTCGTCAAGACCCCTTCAAAGCCCATCGAGCCCAGGTTTCCTTTGGATGCACCATCGTAGTTAGGCTTAATGATTCTTTCCTCCGATGGTGACCATATTCCAGCAAGTCCCCTGTTTCTGGAAATGGAGGAGGCTGTAGGTGTGCTAGCGTGATGGATATCTAACATGGTGACAATGATCATGTCTGAGCTATTGGGTGGGTCGATGGGCTCCTAGAGAATAGAGGAGGCCATAGATTCCTGAATTGATTTCTTGAGATTAAAGAGGGAAATTTCCTCTTGAAGTGAGGTTCCCCACAAGATTTTGATATTTCTTTCCTTCTAGAGTGCCCAACATATGATGTGAGGGAAAAGATTCCATGCACTGTTAAGAATATGATTGGGGGAGAAGGAGGAATTCATGTTTTCAATGGTGTTAAGAATGGAGAAGGGATCTCAATATGAGGCTTTAACGACCAAATTCACCCAGTTCCATAGCTTATTCGAATAGGTGCATACATTCAGCAAATTATTTGTAGTTTCTTCTTTTTTTGACATAGGTAGCATCTGGAGGATCTGATGAATCCCTTTTCTTGAAGCTTATCCCAAGTTATAATTTCCATGTGCATTATGAGCCAGAGGAAGATGGAGATTTTTTACGAGTGTTTTCTTCCCCACAACGATTTCCATTTGAGCTCTAGTTGAAGTCAGCCATGTAGAGCAGTGTATCTATACACTTCCTTTATATTGAAGTGCTCACCTAGGTTTCTTCCCCATCAGACCTTGTCCTCAGAGGTGTCATAGAGAATTTCACTTTTTTGGAATTGAATCAAGAGCTCCTACCACACTTTAGAATATATTGGGTGATCCCAGTCTTTCTCATCAATCCATTCTCTCCACTAATCACCTTCTGTGTTGGGTTTCCAATAGTGAGAAACCCTTCTCCTACCCGAGTTTTGCATTTTGGACTTAGTTTGTTGAAATTGATCCTACCAAGCATCTTCCCAAAAGAGTGCCTTGTCCCCATTGCCGACCTCCAAAAAGCTATGTTTATGCATAATTGGTCAGTTTCCCACACCTAATCCCAAATTATTGAACCTTGTATACTCCCATTGAGCCGTATAATTGGGTCCTGCAAGTGGGTGGGAGTATATTTTGCCCACCATAGGGTTCCCCAAGGGGATTTGCGGTTTACTATCCATGTTCACAGAGTTTTGGTTCCCAAGGATTTACCTAGGAGCTCACTGTCCCTGAGCCCAAGGCCACCATGTTTCTTAGGCTTACAAATTTTCTCCCATGCTATTAGAGCCCATTTTTGCTTTTTTTTCCCTACCTCTCCATAAGAAGCTCCTTTGCAGATTTCTGATGGAGTTAGAGATCACTCTGGAGGTAGGTAAGCCAAATATAAATAATGAGGAATGGCCTGTAAAGCAAATTTTATTAGAACAAGGCAGCCTGCCAGATTTAGTGATCAGAATGTCCGATTTGCCAGCCTCTTTTCTAGTTTTATTATCAGAGCTTCCCTTGTGGAGTGAGACATTGGCTTGTGTGAGAGGGGGGGCACTAAGGTATCTAGAGGGGAGGATTCTTATTGGAAATTCAAGGATTCTAATAATGTTTCTTTGAATAGCCAGAGGAGTATTGAAGAAGAACAATTTCAACTTTTCTTGATTGATGGAGGTGCCAAAGGTAGCTGAGAAATCAGAGAGGATGACCTTGAAGGAGGAGGCTTCTTTTGCAGTAGGGAGACCCTTGAGCAGAGTATCATCCACAAATTGTTGGTGCGTGGAGGGAGGAGATGAGGCATAGAACTTTAGGCTAAATAGGGCATTATATGAAGAGGAAATAGTGATGGAACCACTGAGCCCTTCTGCCATTATGATAAAGAGAAAGCGTGAGATCAGATCCCCTTGCTTGATGCCTCTTAAAGGGTGGAAGGGTAGAGAGGGCGAGCCATTCAGGAGGATTTGAGAAAAACGCTCCTAAAATCATCACCATTATCTATTTAATACAACCTTTGTGGAACCCAAAAGTTTCCAGTACTTCTCTCATGTAAGCCCAACTGATTTTGTCAAAAGCCTTGGACATATCTAATTGGATCATCATACATGGTTTATTTTGAATTTTGAGCGAGTGGATTATTTCATGGGAGAGGATGATACTGTCCATGATTTGCCTCGCTTCCACACAACTAGTTTTATGATGGGAGATCAGAAGAGGCAAGATGATTTTTAAGCGGTTGGCCAAATCTTATGAGATGATCTTGTATATCACATTGCAGAGGGCTATGGGATGAAACTTGTCCAAGGAGTATGCACTGTCACTTTGAGGAATTGGAGTGAGAAAGGTGGCATTGAGATCTTTTAAGACAAACTTTTGGACTTTGGATTCCTCTACCAGGGCATGGACCTCATTTTTTAAGATAGGCCATCAAGCTTTGTAGAATTCAAAGGAAAACCCATAAGGACCAGGAGCTTTCCCATTGGGAATACTCATGAGGACTTCCTGCACCTCCTGTAGTGAAACCTTTCTCAAAAGCATTTTGTTATGGTCCTTAGTGACAATCTCAAGAATTTGGTTGGTAGTTTTTTGTATATCCTCTGCCTAATCATTCCTTTGCTCCTTGAGGAGATTACTGAAGTACTGAGTTATTTCTTCTTTCGTTTCCTCCTGAGAATGAATGAAGTTTTCCTTTCAGTTTCTAAGAGCTAGAATTTTTTTATTCCTTCTGTTTTGGATCATTGATTTATGGAAAAAAGCAGTGTTCCTCTTCGCACATTTTAGCCATTTTATTCTGGATTTTCTTTGCCAAATTTCCTCTTCTTGTGTGGCTCTTTCTTCTCAGCTTTGTTGTAATTTGAGCTCTTCTTGTTTTCTATGATCTGCGTGTCGTGAATGATGATTTTTTTCTGGAGGAGTTCCATTTTATGCTCCAAGTTTTTTTTGTCAGTGATTATATTGCCAAAAGTTTCCCTATTTCATTTTTTGATTTCCTCTTTGATGGATTTTAATTTTTGAAATGTGTATATCTTATTTCCAGTTTTTTTCTTCAATTTATCCCACCATTTCCTCATATTTCCTAGGAAATCTAAGTGATCCAAGCAAATGGCCTAGAATCTAAAAGGTATGTTTTTGGGGCCAGGTGAGATATGTATCTTCAGTGAGATCGGCCAATGATTAGAACCAACTTGTGGGAGAATTGTAGCCTTCATTTCCCAGGAGATGAGGTAGAATTCTTTAGACAGGAGGAAACAATCTAGCTTGGAAGTTATCTACCATTCACCCCCTCTTCTAATATTCCAAGTAAAGGTACCATTACTTGTAGGGATATATATGACATCGAGGCTTTCAATAGTGGATAGAAAGGCTTCTAAATCCTTGTCCGGTTTCCTAATTCTTCCCTTCTTTTCCCCAAGATTTGTTATCATGTTGAAGTCCCCAACGAGGATTTTGTAAGGGATGTGGATGGAGTCCACCAAATTAGATATACATTGAAGCATCTTGATTCGATCAATCACTTTATGGGGGCATGGATAGTAGTGATGCAAATGCTTTCATTGGAGCCTATAATTTTCAATACAGTAGTTATAGAGTGATGATCAGCCACATAGGAGATGATATCATAGTGCGAGAGTTTCCATATGGTCATGATTACTCCCATTGATCCTATGGGAGAATTGGCTATGTAATTGTAATGATTGAAGAAGATTTTTTACGGGAGAGGAAGGTGAGTTGACTCAAGTTTTGTTTCTTGAATGAGTAGGATATCAGGGTTATCGACATGGATTCTAAATTTCAAGATTATTTTCTTTCCTAGACCATTGAGTCCTGTTATATTCCAAGTAATACAATTCATAGGTAAAGAGAGGGGGTTAGGGATAGGTCCTTTACCTTTCCTTCATTGTTGAGCTTGGCTCCCAGTTCTTGTAGAAGTTGGATAGCATTTTTTCTTCCCCTTTTATGGCTTGGTCCTCTTGGGTTATACCTTCCCAATGATATATCTTCTATGATGCATTTAGATGCACTACTGTGACGTGGAGGATGAGCTACACTATGCTTGAGTTCCTCTTGGAGGAGATAGGCTCCTTCTATTTTTTTGGATTTGGTGTATAGGGATTGCATCTATTCCATTTGTCTTCCATTCCTCTATTATTGATCCTAGTTCTACTACTTACAATGCTTCTTCTATAACACTTTCCTCTCGGGTTTCATCTGTTAATATATGTTCCATTTCTATATCCTCTTGTGAGTTCTCATCCTCCGTATTGCTTTCATCTAGGCCCCTGTCCTCTTGTTCCCTATTTGCCCCGATTTTCTTGTCTTTTCTTGCTTCATCACCTGCCAGAGAATTTGGAGATGAGTGACATCCTTTTGCTATTCCTTATTTGTGTTGTTTTTTATGCTATTTTTATTTCTTGTATTGACTCTGGTGAAGCCCTCGTTGTCCTTTTTCTTGCTTGCATATTCAGCATTTTGAGGAGTTTTGTTTGGTGGATAGTCCCTGAAGAGATGTCTATGTTCATGGCACTTCTTTCATTGGAAGGGTATGTGTTCATAATCTATGCTTTGGAGCCATATTTCATCCCTAAAAATTAGTCTTATGGCTTCTTGGAGGGCTCCAGAGGCATCTATATACATGCATATTCTAGCATAGGAGACATAGTGCCCACTTTTGGTGCCTTCAGACATTTTTATGTACTCTTCGAGTTGGTATCCTATGCCTTTTAGGACTGAAGGAGCCCAATAATCCATAAGAAAGGAATAGAGGTGCACCCAGACTGGGAATCTTGTGAAATCCTCCTTCTCTGGAGAGAAGGTTTCTTTCCAGAATCTCATGTACAGTCCTGCTAATTTGAAGAAGTAGGGACCTTCTTTAAATATCATGTCTTGTCTCTATCCTCTAGGAGGTTGAATATTAATGTGATGAACTGCTTTGAGCCCAGTTGGAGTTTGATTTCCCCCCTTCGTTTCCATTTGGTTTGAATCCACCAGTACAGGACTTTCTCTGTGGGCTAGATTACTGTGAATTTTCCTATTACTGGACGTTCTTACATGTATTGTCTGTAAACATATACTCCTGAGTCTTGGATTTCCAACTCCATAATTTTATTGGCTTTTGGGTTACAATTTCTCCTTGTTTTTGTTTCTTTTTGCTGCACCTAACACTTTCTGTTGTTAGTTTCTATTATTGAGGGGATGGCAAAGGTGGTGCCTTTTGTTGAGTGATTCTCAGAATTCTTTCCTTCCTCTTGCCTCATATCTTTGTTCTCGAGTTTCTCTGTTGAGGAGTGGAAGGATGTGCTAGAGGCCAGCTTGGTGAAAAAGGATTCTTAGTCCCACAGGTGACCTGTTACCATATCATTGAAGGAAAGAGCGCCAGGGCCAACATCCATCTCTATCATGGGAGAGGGAGGTGACCAGGCTCAGTCAGGCATAGAACTCGTCACGCGCAAGGCAGTCACAGTGGGAGCCAAGGGGCTTGTTTAGGTTTCCCCTATCATAGGTATCTCCGCAATCATTCCAAGAGATTTTAGGCATTCAACATATTAACTTGTTCTAGTATGTGTTAGAAGTTGTTGTGTTCTTAATGCTATATTAAAACCTTAAAAAAAAAGTAATTAAATAAAATTGAGAAAAAATAGATTAGTGGAATTAAAAGTCACCTCCATTAATATATGTAATATATATATATAATATATATATATATATATATATATATATAATTTATATAATATATATATATATATATATATATTATATATATTTATAGATAACCATGCTGAAAATCTTGAATCTTGAACCTTAGAGTAGAAAAATTCATAGGAAAATGTGAAATGTGGAAACAACAAAGGTGGATTGATTAAATTGAGTAAATAATATGATCAAAATATTAAAGATGTAGACACAATTTTCATGTAAGCACTCATAATCATCCTAGAATTATAATGCAATGTGTATATTTAGTTTCAATGCAAGAGCTTTATCATGTTTCATGGCCAAAACTATCATGTGAAATTATATTGCCATTTAGGCATTTTCTTCTATGATAATATCATCAACATTTATTTTAAATGTTAGAATTATATTCCATTTCAATGTCGAAAGTTGTGGTGTGAAATTATGTCACCATCTAGCCATCACTTGATATGAAAATAAAGCATAGTGTTATGCATCTTTGATATTATCATTGCGTCTATATCAACACAATGCCTTAGAGGTTGTATAGTTATGTCAGCAACATTGAGGTTGGGAAATCATAAATGATTTGGATCATGGCTCAATCCACATGGATTTCATATTCATCTATGATGTATGTTATATACTAAATTTTCTTCATGTTAAATGTCTATACAATTAGTGTTCTTGTAGGATGTTTAGGACCTAGATAATATGTGACAAGTTTACTTCTTAGGTTCTACTAAATATGAGGATGTCTTCCAAATGTAAAACCACAAAAGCTTTTGTGAATAGTCGTAGGATATCATCCATAATCCTCATGAATGATGCTGGATCATTAGTTAAACCAATGACCAACCACTCAAAAAACTCTTCTTTAAATTTTAAGGTTGTCTTCAATACATCAATTTGCTCAATTGGAACTTGGTGGTAGCCTGACTTTAAATCAATCTTACTAAAGAAAGAAGAAGCCTTAACCTAATCAGGAGGATGATCAACCTCACGGGTTAGAATTTTATTCTTGATATTATTTTGTTAGGTTCTCTATAATCAATCAAAAATGTCCTTGTCCCATCCTTCTTTTCCACCAACACACTTGGGCGCCTGCAAGTTAAGGAGCTTGGTTGAATTCGGCCCTTTTGGATGAGCTCAAGAATATGATGTTTTATTTCGTCATACTGAAGAAAGGGTGTCGATATATTGGGCCACTAATTAGTAAAGGAGCACAAGGTATCAAGTCAATTGAGTGGTTGACCTAAAAGTGTTGAGGAAGCCCTACAGGTCAAGAAAATATATCTTTGTGTACCTATACAATATTTTCCTTGTACTCTAGTTCCATAGAGAGTTGTTGTGCTAAGAATATGGTGGTCGTATTAATATTCCTCTCACCTTCTAAATGAACCATGAAAAGGAAAAGCGTTTTAGTCTAAGATATTATTTTTTGACATTATTTTTCTAAGATTAATTAAATTGAAATAGGCACAAGGACCTCTAGTATCCTATAGAGATGAGTCACTAGAGTAAAAATTACACTACATGGATGTGACTCACAAAAAGTATTATGTTTCTGCATATGAAGTGGTCCTAAGAGAACATCATAAACATCGAATGGGGAAACACCACATAGCACCTCACTTTTCAAGGGATTGAATCCAAATGATAGACAACATTGCTTTTTGACATGGATGTCTCATCCATGGTTGAACCAAAAAATTATATATGATTATGGTTGTTGAATCAATGAAAACTTCAATCTCTTAATGAACTTTGTTGAGATAAGGCTCTTTTTACTATAACTATCAACAATGAAATGTATTGGGGTTCCCTTCTCCCACATCTATGAATGGAAGGGTGCTCCCCTCCTTAAGCTCCTATGACCATTATAGTTATATCTTTGTGGTTTTGATAGTAGCACTAGGTTCTCCATGAATTATTGACTTTCCTTTATCATTTTTTGAATCATAATATGATACATATTCTGTTTTTTCATAAGATTAGAAAATAATCACTGTTTTGAGTGGAATTCACAAATATTGTGCCAAGGGATTTTATGGAACTTACACCACTTTTCAATTCCCTTCTTAGACATCCCATTACTCTCATTTCCCTACAACTTGAGCCAATTGTCTTGAGGTTGTATATTATCATTTTTTTCCCTTGTTCTATAGGTTAGTGCAATCTTTTCCAAGATTTTGTTGTAGAAAATTTGTAGAACCAAACTCCTACTTATGCTTTTACTTCAATGATACTAAGTTTTGGAAACATATCAGTAATTTTCTCTTAGTGAGGATATGTCCAAAAAAACCATCTCCATTTGGATGTAGCTATGTATGACACTATAATATCTAAAAGTAGGTGTCACTGACACTCTCAAATACCCAAATTTTAGTATAAAATATAAAAATTATTAGTCTACTTCAACACCCTCTAGTATCTTTCTATCACATAGTTTTACATATCATTTATTGGTTATCATAGTCGATTGTAAGGTAGAATTCCTTCTTCACAACATTGAAAGGGCATGCCCAAATGGGTCTTGCATTGAATACTGCAGATTCTTCTTCACTATGTCTACCCCAATAACCTTCCCCATTGACATTTGACATGGAGAAGGACTTTCAGTACGACGACAATGCTCTCTCCATTTTTGAAAAAAAAATTGCACTGAATAATTGCCCTATAACATATTTAACCATTTCTCCAAAGCATTTTGCATCTATTTTTCCTTGCAATAAGGGGCTATTAAAGTTAACTTGTATCTTGAAGAGAATCACAACTCCACAATCGTAGCTTGTTAAAGGTATCTTAGCCATTTTTTATAATCAATGAAGAAATTGGGAAAAATTGTCTACCTTCTCATTCCTCTATCATGAGAGTGGTTCCTCGAGCAACAACTTCATAGGATCTATTGCTTAATCAACTATATTTTCTTCTATGATGGGAGGCTTCTTGGGTTTTCTAATGTGATTGTTCCAAATTGAGACTATCTCAACACCTAACTCTCATTACCCTTACCTCATCAGGGACATGCACTGAGAAACAACAAGGAACATAATTCTCGAATACCACTTATCTATATTGTATAAGGAATGAAATGAAATACAAGAAAGGAAATGGAAATAACACGAAGAAATATAACAAAGGGAGCACCATAATATAGTGAAAACTAAACTTCTATATGTAAATAAGACAACAGAGTATTGCAAAACACAATTAGCTAGAATGGTAGTAGTTATATCTAAAGCAAGAGAGTTGGTGGCTATATGCATTCACAAAATCTATCACAGATGGTTGAAGGAATGAAATTTTAACAAACGGTAAGAACCCCATAGATCCAAAAGCATAACCCTATAAGATGAAGTGTTGAAAGGTTTGCAGGCCATAAGGTGGTTAGTTAGTACATCAACATCCTAAGGATGGACTTTTTCCACATAATTTTCATTTAGGGTGCATAATAACACACTTGGAGAACCATCCAACGATTATAAATTTCAAGTAGGTCCAATGCATGTCACGACAACTCTCAACCCCTAGAATTGCCAAAAACATCATTTAAGACCTTAAAACAACCTTGGAAGTTTGGAAAAAAAAATTAAAAATTCCAAAAATAAATAATTATTGAAACAATAAAAAGAAATGGTCACTGATGTCCACTGAATCACCCACTTTAGTTGACCATGCTCATATTCTATAGCTATATTTAGTTCTATGGAACGATAATTTAATACGAAATTATAATTTTTTAATATCGCACTCGACTGTGTAAGTTAAACCTTAAACCATAATTATGAAAATATTCAAATTGAAAATAAGATTGGATATATATAAAAATTCTGTAAAATTTTGTTGGTGAAGGTACCTCTTGAAAACCTATATTATGCACGTGAATGCTAAAATTACATGAAATTTGTTCTTTTATTATTAAAAGAGAACATTCAAACATGGGTATTTGAAATTTAGTTTTCATGATTATGTTTGGTACTTAAAAGCCATTGGATTTTGGCATGTATAATCATCGTAGTTTTATAAAGGTGCTTTTTACGTAGAATTTTTAATATCGCACTCCATTGTGTTGTAAGTTAAACATTGACCATGCTTAAAAAATTATTCAAATTCAGAAATATGATTTGATACCTATAAAATTTCTATATAATTTTGTTGGTGAAGGTACGTTTTGAAACCTATATTATGCATGCGAGTGCCAAAATTATTTGAAATTTGTACTCTTTTGGTATTAAACCTAAAACATTCAAACTTAGCTATTTAAAATTTAGTTTTCATGATTATGTTCGGTAATTAAAGATCATTGGATTTTGGCTTGTATAACTAAACTTAAAACATTCAAACTTTGGCTATTTAAAATTTAGTTTTCATGATTATGTTCGGTAATTAAAGATTGGATTTTGGCGTGTATAGTCATTATTCTTTTCGAGATTATGTTCGGTAATTAATGATTGGATTTGGGCGTGTATAGTCATTATTTTTTTCATGATTATGTTCGGTAATTAAAGATCATTGGATTTTGGCTTGTATAATAATTATTGTTTTATAAAAGGGCTTTTTACATCCTATTATGATGTTAGTATATATATTTTTTATTTCACTTTAATTTATACAATATTTAAAAAAATAAAATATATTATATTTCAACTAAATATCACTTTTATATTATATTATTTAATTTTAAATTTTTATATATTTATTTATTTATTTATTAAGAAAGATATTAATTTAAAAATATATATATATTTTCTAAAAATTTTACACTCTTAAAATATATTTTAATATTTTATTTATTAAAATCAATCTTTCTCACACATACAAACACATTATTTATTGTAAATTTAAGTATAAGTGGACATTGAGGCCATTCAAAATACCAGAAGTCACATTTCTTGTGACAATCATATACATTGAAATTAATATGTTTGGAAAATCAATATATATTATATATATATAGAAATGGTAATGATAGATAAATAAAGGGAAATGTAAATATAAGTTGACATTGATATTAAGATCGAAATTTACATAGAAATTTACATAGAAATTTGAATAAATAAATAAGTAAACTGAAATTAATGTATTGATTCTAGTGTATACGTATTGATTCACCATTATTACTTTATTTCTATTCAGCTTATTCTTCATTCACTATTGTTACCTTATTTCTATTCAGCTTATTCTTCATGTATATGCTTAAATATAATTCTGAATAACATTATTTATGTTTTTAATAATATAAGGAAACTGAATAAATTTAAAATAATTAAATTCACTTTAAGCATTTACATATACGAAACTTTGATCATCTACAAATTATGTTAGTGTGCTAGAAAACTAAAAAAATAGATTAACATTGATCCTTCTCAATAATAATCTCTATATGTTCAACCAATTAAAGTGTAATATTCCTTAGATTCATGAAACATTATTAATTACCATGTTAAATTACTAAGTTTAATGTTGATGAACTGGTTGATAGCAAGAAATATTTTTTAGTAAATAAATTAATAAATCTTCAAGAAATATTTCTTCGTAAATAAATTAATAAATCTTCTTATCTTGATTATTGGTTCTTGATAACGACACTATCGCTTTTTATTTACTAGAGATCGATTCTATGGAGGGTTTAGCCACAGGGAGGAAGTTCGTTATGAGATAGCACGTACAATATTTCTTATCAAAAAATAGAGCGGGATTCACCTTCCTTCAATGCATTCTTTTCTTACTGGAACGCGTAAAACAGTAGAGCAATAATTCCAAGAAGTGACACTGCTACAAAGATTAGCCAAGAGAAACTTGTTTCATGCAGAATCAACCTGCCCAACATGGTATGCATCTTCTCTAGCTCTCGTTGGTTTTAAGGAAAGATAGTTGAATAAAAATCGTGCTTCATGCTTGCAGAAGATATGGAGAGAGCAGGATACCCTTCACATTCTTCCTATGGAGTCATGGATAGAGCAAGATACCCTTCACATTCTTCCTATGGAATCATTTTTGGTTGGGCTAATTGACTGTAACAACGGTTAAGATAAGTAATTTGTCGATTTTCTTGAAGGAAAGTATATGTGTTTAATTAGTCATCTTTGAAAAGATTTCTTGGAATATATATAATCGTATCTAGTGAGGAATGTGGAAAAATATGAGTAGTTGTGTTTTTTGAAAAGATAAGTGACTACATTTACCTAAAATGGAGAGTTTATATATATTATGCGTAGAGGATTTTAATAACGTTATGTTACCTAAAATATTTTATGTTCGAAACTACGGATATCTTATTAGTATTTGTATTGTTTCCTTACACTATATATGTGGAAATAAACCATACTCATATATATACATAAATTACAAAAGATGATATAAAAATTTCTTAAGAAAATAAAAAAAAAATTTATATGACTTTTTCAGATTAAATTTTTGAAATACTTCCATGGCATCAACTATAAGTTAACCAAGGTAGTTTTTCCTAAGTTTTAATGGGGTGTGAACCAAAGAAAATTAATTAGATCAATTTCTAGAAAATAACCCATAAATCTTTATGTATGGAAAACATAAGTTACATGAGTTGTTGCTTTGAATATGTTGCAGAAAAATTGTATTTTTATGCATAAAAATACAAATATTATGTTAGTATTACTTGGATAAGAATTTATATTGCATGTAAAGATAGATAATTATTATTGTATATTTTGAAAAGGAATAAGTTGCTTGGTATTCACTTATGGTAAAAGATTTCCATGGTGTATTATTGGTCAAGTTTAGATATTTAAGAAATCCATGGAAAAGATTTCCAAAGATTCTCATGCGTGATAGATAAGAGATAAGAGATAACGCGTTATGGTAATTTCTTTTGAAAAACGAATATTTAGTTATGCGAAAAGGTATTAACATATGCATATATCGAATGCACAGAGATAAGATAAGTCATGGGAATCTTCTTTGGAAATAATATGTTTTTCTTGTGCAAGAAAGATAAGTAAATTATGCATATATCAAAAGCACATAGATAACATAAGTGATAGGAATATTTTTTGGAAATAATATGTTTCTTTGCAAGAGTTTGCAAAAGTTACATGCTCTAGTGAGTAAAAAGATAAGTATTCATTTGCAAGAGTTTCCAAGAGTTACATATTGATAGTTTGATTTAATTGCATGGTTTAGTGCATAAAAGGTTAGCTTTGTTATTATTTTAGAAAGACTTTCCTAGTTCTTATGTGCAAAAGAAGAGTTAATTATGATACTTTCTTGAAAACAAATGCATGAGAGGTTTGTATATAAAAGGTAGAGGAACTATGTTGGCTTCTTGAAAATAAGTATGTGTTATTTTCACAACTAAATAATCATTTTATTTGAAGACAACATATATGCAGAACCATATAAACAATAGTTAAATGGTAGGTAAATAATTAATGGTCCACGCAGATGAGTGGGAGTTGCGGGATGGTTCACTAATAAAACAACTAGAATAGAAAGATTGAATATTTTTGGGTAAATGATATCATGATGATTGTAATAGGTTTTAACTAGATATGTTATATTTAAATGATATTTCCTTGTAAGATTTTATGACAATCGTTAAGGGATGGACTCCCTTACAAGCCATTGGCTGAGGTGTGAACACTCTCACAAGCGTTTAATAATAAAAATAAATGTTTGTTGGTTTTCATCGTACAAGGTTTCCAGGGCATATCAGTGTTCAATGATGTGATTGAGTATTGTGTCAGTTTGATGATGTTTATTCCTTGCATGATGTGACGTTCATAATATCATATACATGATTAACTAATCCGGTTAAAGAAATCATGAAATGGATGTAAGGTTACTTGATAAAGTTTATGTTAATATGCTACAATAGTGGTTGTAATGGTTATGTTGCCCACTATTCCTTTACTAAAGTTACTCTATGCAGCAATGATGATTTTATCTAATGGTTAATGAGGAATTTGGAATAGTGATTTGGATAGTTACTCATGGGTAAAGTTGTGTAAAAAATTCGAACTCTGTGCATTTTGATGCGAGATTACCGAGGGATGTTACAAGTGGTATCAGAGTTGAAGGTTGCAGCACTGACTTCTTTGGGAACTATTAAGAAGAAGATAAATCAAGGTATGCTAACAGTGCACATCATCTCAGGTATGAGTCAAACTATCTACATATTAATATATGCAGTAGATACTTTTGAGATGAGATGCGTGATTCATGTTTATAACCACATTGAGGAGTAATAACCAATAAAGTTCGTTGAAAAACTATGTTCATGACATTTGAATCGTGATGAGGATAAAAGACAATAAAACCTTTGTTACACCTATGAACAATATTAAACAGTCACTAAGGAAAGTGAGAATAAACTACTCAGCTTTGGAAATATGAAAATATTAATTATGCATGACTAAAGTCACAATGCACTACTGATAAATAAGAAATTCATGAATGAAAAAGATGGGGAATTTCCTTGAAGAGGATGATAGAGTGTTTTGAAAGAGCATTGAAAGAAGCACTCTCGATGATAAAAATAAACCATGAGTTGAGCAGTGATACATGGTTGTAATAGTTAATTGTTGATTGAGTTTTGTCATGGTTGTTTGGTTAGTGTTGTAGGACAAACTATTAAAAATTATATGGATGAATTAGATTTGATTTAAGCTTATTCCAAGTTGTAAACAAGTGATTATGGTAGTTACTTCATGTACAAGTCTGTTTGTAACAGTACCCTATGAGAATTGGAAATGTTTGGATTGTTACCCTAATTTTTATTGACATCTACACATAAATGAATATTTGTATATATTTTTATGCATGAAAATAATGTATGCATGGAACTAAAATTATTGCAAAAGTGAATACTTATGTATGACTAACATTGTTGATGGTATTAACCACGAGCAGCTTAATGGCAACAAGAAAGCCTATGAAGGTAAATGTTAGGGTCCCACCCTAACCCCCTTATTCATGTCATGGGATCACTTCATAGTCAAGAGTCAATAAAGCCCATATTAATATTTGTAAGTGGTTAACCCGGAATTAATGAAGGGACCAGAGTTAGTTGCAAATGGGTCATAGTATTAAATAAAGGGTAAGTGGGCGGTAGTATTAGATAGATGGTATTAATAAAACCCACGGTATTGGCCCGTGGTATTGCATGCATGAGTCATATATAAAGGATAGAGACTCCCTGCGAGGAGCATCGTGTCTTGTTTTGTAATCAAACTCTGCTCTATTGGAGGTTGCCCCCTCGAAGAGGCCTGTGAACATTTCTCTTTGAGTAATAAAATCATTGCTATTCTATGTTCTGGGTATATTTTCTTCGCATATTCTGTGATCTGGGTATTTTTCTCGCATATTCTCTGTTCGGTATTGCTTTGCAGGTTAAGAAGCATAACAAGTGGTATCAGAGCACTTTCCAGGGCTCGGTGGGATCTCCAAATTTTAGCAAAATTTTTTTTGGCTAGAGACGTGTTCCGGCGTCTTTAAACCACGGGATCTATCGTT
>APFE030012583.1:151719-166720 GCA_000404065.3 Pinus taeda
ATATTGGGATTTGGATCAAAATTTAACATTTACTTCTCTAACGTCTTTTACATTATACTCACAACTCACATCAACCCTAGTGGAGTAAACAATATTTATGCTGTAACGCGTTTTTCTTTGAAATGAATTGCCCCAGTCATCACTATATCTTATTGTTTACCGTGGATTTGTGATGTTATGTATTATTGTTCAACGTGGATTTATGATGTTAGACAATTGAAAAAAATTTAATCGTTGATCCAAAACTAAAACGGTTCATGAAACTGAAATGATTCGTTGATCCAAAAATAAAATGGTTCATGAAACTGAAACAATTCATGAATTTTCATCCTCGTCGTTCACCTTAATATCTCACTCACCTTAAGATCTCACTCATGGCAACGGCGGTCAGCAAGTGCACACTCCCTTCTGGCAGTTGCTCAAATTGCCGCTATTGAAGTGAAACAACCCCATTTTCCGGATGCAGTGGCAATTTCAACCGCTGATGCCGCCATGATCGTATTGAGTGGCATTTCAGTGACATATACCACGACTACAGGTGAGAAAATTGCACATTCCATTACAGAAATATCCTCTCATCATATTGAATTCCGAATCAAGACTTCAGGTTTAAACTTCTTCGAATTTTGATTAATTTTTTAATCTCCAAGATTGAAGTTTCCAGTTTTATTTATTTTGTTTTTTATCCTGTCTCTACGGATATGTCTGTATGCCTGTCTTTTTCTTGACGTTTAAAGGTTTCTGCTTTAATAAACACCAGGAAAAATTCGTATATCTCTAAAATATTTTTCTCTTTTCTAAATTTCGAATTACTGCTCTTTTAAGATTCACCTTAATGTTCATTTAGTTGTCAATATATGCCCTGAAAACAATATTACTTTTCTTGCTGTTCATTTTTTTCTTAACTACTGGCTTTTATTTGGTCGTCTAAAGTTTTAAGGTTTGTGTTGCGGTAGTGTGTTGCTCCGGAAACAAATTTAAATACGATTTTACTTGCATTTCTTAGGTTTGTGTTCCTGTAATCTACCGTTCTAAGAACAAATTTATGTACGATTACTATATTGTGATTGCTTTCATTTCCTTTGTGTCATTTTCTTTTATTTCAGGGATATCATTTCCATTTCCAGCACAAATCTATTCGAATATGCATGATAGATTGCGAATTCTTGAATTTATATAGTATCATATTTCCCCCAAATATATAATTTCTTCTATTCACAGAGACTGCAGGGTTTTGAATTTGAGGAAATCTATCTAATCTGCTTTAAATAATGCAAGTTCTTGTGCTTAATTTTGAGTTGTGTACTATTTTTATTTACAGTACAGGATCTATTAAAGCTCTTCGGAACTTTCTTTGGTTTGCTTGTCTTTTAACTTTTCTATCTTTTGATATTATAGGATTAGTGTCTTCCGTGAAAGAAAATATAAAGAAGTTTGAAGTCCCTTAATTTAGGTCAGACTAGAGGTTGCTTTTCGATATTACAAAGCTTGTTGGAGAGCTCGGTTATAAGGACTGGTGTCTTGCAACAAATAACATCCATAGTTCGCCAGACTGGTGATTGATACTGGCACTATATTGGAATTTATCTCTACATTTACCCATTGAGGGACCTCCCAGATTTTATAATTTTTTTATTGTTATTTCCATTGCTTATAAGGTTTTAGGTAATGAAATCAGTGAAATTTTTCATAACATTTTTAATGGAGATTGAAATTAAAGTTTTTGGTTTCTTATGCAACAATACTTGCTCTTTCGATAAACATAGGTCCTGCTATAATGCAGTAGGTTTCTACTCCTGAAAATCTCAATATCCTATATACAGGCAATTTTTGAGTTGTGTACTATTTTTATTTACAGTATAGGATCTATTAAAGCTCTTAGGAACTTTCTTTGGTTTGCTTGTCTTTTAACATTTCTATCTTTTGATATTATAGGATTAGTGTTTTCGGTGAAAGAAAATATAAAGATGTCCACAGTCTGCCAGACTAGTGATTGATACTGGCACTAAACTAGAATTTATCTCTACATTTACCCGTTGGAGGGACCTTCCAGATTTTATAGTTTTTTTATTGTTATTTCGATTGCTTATAAGGTTTTAGGTAACAAAATCAGTGAAATTTTTCATAACCTTTTTAATGGAGATTGAAATTAAAGTTTTTGGTTTCTGATGTAGCAATACTTGCTCGGTCGATAAACATAGGTCCTACTGTAATGCAACAGGTTTCTACTCTTGAAAATCTCAATATCCTATATACAGGCTCGCGAATGGCCCAATTTTTGCGTGGTATGTTCTTCATTTTTAATTCTTCCCAGTACTGTTCTTGAGAGTTAAGAATTGAATTTGTGGCATTACGTACCATTAGCTCTAAAAAGAATTATTTCCTATGCCTCTGATTTGGTCTTTTCTAGTGTGAAATGAAATTTAGGATTCAAAGATTAAGATAGGATTTGAGATTTATGTGTTTGCACGCTTTGCAAACTTTGTATATTGCCCAATAACAAACAATAAAATAGAAAACGAGCAACAATCATTGATTATTCTGGGCCAACGCGGTTCTCGCACGAATAGAGTATTTAGTGAGACGCTCCTAATCTCAGACCTACTATTATGGAAAATAACATAAAATCTTTGACCTTGGCTGAATGGCGTAGATTTTGTTGAATTCTATGTACAGGTAGACTAAGTTTCTAGCATAGGCTATGATGTTTAGCCTTGTTGCATTCTCGGAACTTGGAGATTTGCTTTGTTTTTAAAATGTTAAAACTTGCTTTTGTCTTCATGTTGCACAAATTCAAAGGTTTCTTTAAATTTGTTTCAGGTCACTAAGGATGGCCATGCTGTCATTTTCCATGACGACTATATTATAACAGATGACAAGGTAATTTCTATTTTATATTTTTGTTTCTAGTTTCATTCAAAGTGTGTTTTGTTCAAAAGTCTAACGATCCAAAAAGAAATATGATCTAAACCTACGGATTAGAGTGTTGGGGTTCCATTCCTATGTATGTTCATCCATCTAATAGGTTTAGGGACCTTATGGGACTTGACCAACTATCTTTTTCTTTACAACTAGACCATTCTAAATTTCCTTCTTATGGTCCATGTTTCAAGGATTGCATAATGGAGGCACATTGGATAACTGGGGTTCAACAGACTTTCTTTGCAATTAAACCATTCCTAATTTTGTGATGATTTGTTTGTTTCAGGGATTACACAATGCAAGGCGCATTGGAGACCTCAATCTTGAAGAATATCTTTCCATGGGATTCCAAGCTAATGGGTTGGAGGTAAGAATCTGCAGAGATTCGTGGATGGAATACAGTTTCTTGTGATATGCAATGTGTGATCATTGTTGCCTCCTTGTTACTTAGATCCGAAGTCCTCTGGTTTAAAAGCCATTGATGGTAGTATTTGCAAATGGATAGTGAATGTGTAAGACCGCCTGTGTACTCTTAAAGATGCATTCGAGAATGTTCCTCTCTGTGTGGGATTTAACATACTCTGTGTGGGATTTAACATAGAGGTGAGATTTGATGATGAAATTGAGGTTTCTGAAGTTGAACTTCGACAAGTGATTGGTAATGTTCTCCAGGTAGAACGACTAATCTTTTCATTGACTGAATGGCTGCATACATTCTCTGGGCATCTAATTTTATTATGTTTAATTTATGTTTTTAACCAAATAATCATTTGAGGAAGTGGAAATGTATGGAAAGGACAGAAAAAAATTTCTATTCCAGCCTCCACCCAAATGCAATGGATTTATTGCGTAATCCGGTATACACCTTTGATAAGTTTGTTTTTTTCCATTCATTTTAGTTGTGCCCTTAGGTCGGGGGCAAGGTCATCATTTACTTGAACTCTAAGAAAGGTATCACTTAGCCTAGGATACCTCAAGTAAGGGGCAAGGTCATCATTTACTCGAGCTCTGAGAAAGGTATCACTTAGTCGAGGATGCCTCAGGTAAGGCCCTTGATTAACTCAGATATAACCCCTTTGAAAGTAAGGCAAAATTGGTTATGCCTTACTTTCAACAGAAAAGGACCAACTTTTCTAGCTTAGGTAAGCGTCAGCCCTAACTTGAGCAGAGGTTACACCTTAGCTGTGAAGTGTTGGTCCTGTTTTTACCTATGGTTAGTCCTCAGCTCAGCTCAAGGTCCTGGTTCTAAATGTATGCTTCTACTGATGAGTCTTTTCATGTTCGTATTGTCCCCATACGTGCTGGCTAATCATATCCTGGATTCTTTGATGCCATGTACTCTTTTTAACAGATGGAGGTACTCATCTTTACAACGATGAAAGAAGAAACTTGATCGAAAGTGTCGTGGAAATTTTCCTAAAATGTATGTCTTGTTCGAGTTCATTCAATGGTTTCAGTTTCTTGATTTGTTCAAATTTAGTTGTGAAGCTTCGAAGATTACATTTGGTTGAAATCTAGTTGTGAAGCCCAGTGATTGTCCCTTGCAGGTGGATTGCAAGGAATTGTCAGCGAAGTTAGAGCAATTTTACAGAACCCTGAATTAGTCTCCAAAGTTAAGGATGTCGGATTATGCCTTCTCAATTATGGGGATCTCAAGTGAGTATAATTTCCAATAATATATTTATATTGAATTACACGCATATTTGAACCAAAGTAGCAAGGAATTGTTAGCGAAGTTAGAGCAATTTTACAGAACCCTGAATTAGTCTCCAAAGTTAAGGATGTCTGATTATGCCTTCTCACTTATGGGGACCTCAAGTGAGTATAATTTCCAATAATATATTTATCTTGAATTACACGCATATTTGAACCAAAGTAGGTTAAATATTTTGAAACATTTCCAAATTTCTTAATCTAGATCAGCAATACCGAAGAAGAAAACATGAATTTAATCAGATTTTTAGTTAGACAAACACTAAACAAATTTTGTGCCAAATGATTGACCACTCGACTGAAACTTATTTTAATGTTAAGGGGTGTGGAAAATGACCCTCATTATATTCATGAAATTAGTTTAGGCTTTATGGTTTTGGCCTAATCCCTTCAAAATTTAATTGATGTGGTGGGTGTTCTGTAGTAACTTTGTCGAAGTATTGCAGAAGCAGAAAGAAACTGGTGTTGATGGGGTGATAGTGGATCATGTTTTGGAGATGGTTATGGTTAGAGCAATTTTACAAAACCCTAAATTAGTCTCCAAAGTTAAGGATGCCGGATTATGCCTTCTCACTTACGGGGATCTCAAGTGAGTATAATTTCCAATAATATATTTATCTTGAATTACACGCATATTTGAACCAAAGTAGGTTAAATAATTTGAAACAGTTCCAAATTTCTTAATCTAGATCAACAATACCGAAGAAGAAAACATGAATTTAATCAGATTTTTAGTTAGACAAACACTGAACAAATTTCATGCCAAATGATTGACCACTCGACTGAAACTTATTTTAATGTGAAGGGGTGTGAAAAATGGCCCTCATTATATTCATGAAATTAGTTTAGGCTTTCTGGTTTTGGCCTAATCCCTTCAAAATTTAATTGATGTTGTGGGTGTTCTGTAGTAACTTTGTCAAAGTATTGCGGAAGTAGAATTTGTCGAAGTATTGCAGAAGTAGAAAGAAACTGGTGTTGATGGGGTGATAGTGGATCATGTTACGGAGCAGAAAGAAATCGGTGTTGATGGGGTGATAGTGGATCATGTTCTAGAGATGGTTATGGTTAGTGCTGTTTGAAGTGCAACGATTTCTCGTATCTGCCCAAAAAGTAGAAACCATATGTCTTCTTGGAAAACTCATTACATTTAACATAGAGAATGACCAAAAGTGAAAAATAAGAAAAGTAAATTATGTTGGAAAAACTTGTTTAGATGTCGAGAAGATTGTCAATCTCATGACTAAAATCTATTATGTGTTATTTTAAAGTGATCTACATGTACTATAAACACCTCATATTTTATGTGTTATTTTAAAGTGATCTACATGTACTATAAACACCTCCAGATATGCTTTGCTACCTTCAATTTGAAGCTCAAAGACAATTACATCATCCAAAATTCAATCTTCCAAATCAACGTTCACTTATTATTTGCTAATTATGGAAACCAAAATACACATTTTTCAATTTAAGAATCCTATAGGCCTCTCTTTGCACCTTTTGGGGCAATTGCTAGTTTTCGAGCATTCCATTTCTGTAGATATCAATTGTGTAGTTGATGGCATACTTTTTATAAATAAATTTGCATGGCTATTACGGTTCAATTAAGAGCCAATCTCTTGCAGAGTTCAGAGTTGAATTCATCTGTAAGTTCCTTTTCTTTAGGGAGTGATCTAGAAAAAATTTCAATGCCTAACAAGACTGTGATAATCACAACCATAAATGCAGCTTGGCCTTGTTCAAGTTTTGAATGATTCAGAAATTAGCAGATCTATTAGATAGTTTTCTAGCCTTCTATTTCTGTAGATATCAATTGTGTAGTTGACGGCATACTTTTTATAAATAAATTTCCATGGCTATTACGGTTCAATTAAGAACCAATCTCTTGTAGAGTTCAGAGTTGAATTCATCTATAAGTGCCTTTGCTTTAGGGAGTGATATAGAAAAAACTTCAATGCCTAACAAGACTGTGATAATCACAACCATAAATGCAGCTTGGCCTTGTTCAAGTTTTGAATGATTTAGAAATTAGCAGATCTATTAGATAGTGGAGGCAGGAAACTTGCACTTCTTTTCTGTCAAACCTGGTAACTGCTAAAACATGAGAAACAACTTAATCACAAACATGTTGGTAAAAGCCTAATACTAAGAAGGCATGTAGAAGTGGATGATTAAGATTGTTTATAGGTTTATCCAACAATTTTATTAGTGACATGCATAGTTTGAACTTTTGGTGATATTGTTTCATCACATAGGCTGACTACGGTTTGGTGAATTGTTATTGGAAATATACTTAAATCAGGATAAAATATAGGTGGTAATACCTAGTTGAATGGAGAGTCCCAGTATATTGGCCCTTTTGAGGATTATTGCTTGACTAGTTTGTTGCCTTGGAAATATACTTAAATCAGGATCAAATATAGGTGGCAATACCTAGTTGAATAGAGAGTCCCAGTATATTGGCCCTTTTAAGGATTATTACTTGACTAGTTTGTTGCCTTGGAAATATACTTAAATCAGGATTAAATATAGGTGGTAATACCTAGTTGAATGGAGAGTCCCAGTATATTGGCCCTTTTGAGGATTATTACTTGACCAGTTTGTTACCTTAGTCTGCTGAGTACATTTTTTTTTTTTGTTGGTTGGTTGTTGTTGTAATTGGTAAATTGTATAGGTGATTTTCATTCACATGCTTATTGGAATAGTTGCCTTCTTGAATAGGGCAGTCATGCAGTTGAGTATGTGAGGGGGGTTTGTAGAACACATTATCTAACCAACTCTTATGTAGAGGCAAAAAGTCTCACTCATAGCCTACTCAAAGCTTGAGATGGGAATTTCTTTTATAAATTGATCAACTTACTAGAACTACTGCTGCACTTTCTTCATCCACAGAAGCCACTTGAAAATGCTTGAAAATAAACTCTCTGTAAGGGCCATTGTCAATAAAAATATTTGTAGTGGAGGCCCTCAACCCAAAAACCATTTTAGCCTGCCTTGGAAGGCAAATAATTAAGTTCAAACATGATGAAAAATTATTTCCCTGTATACAAAAGCATGTATTAGGTGTTGATAATGGCTAGAAATATGAACTAAGGATGTATATACCTCCTTTTGTACAAAAGTGAACAGAAGAGGCAGAGGTATAAGGTTCACCTCCAATTTTCTTGCAAGTTCAATCCACTGTAGGATCTGAAAGGAAGTGTCACAGTGCTAAGAGCAAAAAAGAGGGGAAGGAAGAAACTAATAATTTAGCTTTCTATCCATACCTTGATTTGTTCTAATAAAATAAATATTAATTGTTTGACGACATCTAGGGAGTTATCTAGTAATAATAATAATATTATTATTAGGATTATAATAATAATAATAACAGTGGAAAGGTGGGGAAGGAAGAGACTAATAATTTTAGAAATTTGGACCTTTTATCCTAGCTTTATTTGTTCTTCAGATCCAACTAATATTTGTAGATCCAACTTATGGTGAACCAACAGCTTGAAAGCCAATTGCAAGTCATTCAACCAACAACAATCTATAAGAGTGTCGTAGTATTATATCTCTGCATATTCACAATAGTGATTCTACTGTCATATTACTATTCCCCACTTGGACAGAGCGATGACACAAGGGGTTTATACATGTTGAACAACCATGTAAATTGGATCTTATAAATTAAAATTCTTGTTTTCTAGCCTTCTATTTTTGTAGATACCAATTGTGTAGTTGATGGCATACTTTTTATAAATAAATTTCCATGGCTATTACGGTTCAATTAAGATCCAATCTCTTACAAAGTTCAGAGTTGAATTCATCTGTAACTCCCTTTGATTTAGGGAGTGATATAGAAAAAACTTCAATGCCTAACAAGACTGTGATAATCACAACCATAAACGCAGCTTGGGCAGAAGAAAACAATGTAAGAGATTTGTACATGCAGAGCCTTCGAATAGTTATTGAATCATGTTCTCCTCGTTGCAGTGGACCAGGGGTCATTTAATCGTTGCCAACATATTCATCACATTGTTATATTTTGCTAAAAGAAATATCTAATTTCAATAAATCTGCCTCTACATACCAAGACTTGCATGAATGGTAAAATTCAATGAATCTGCATCTGCGTGCCACTAGAAGTTGTTGGATGAAAATATCTCTTTTAAAGGAAAGAAATGGAATGGTTTTTTTGTTATTTGGATTACCAAAAGAAATGGCTTAGTTAAGATAACTTATAAATGGAGGCACAAGTTTTGAGGCTCTCATGGTGTTATTTCAATATATTGGCCCTGTTCAAGTTTTGAATGATTCAGAAATTAGCAGATCTGTTAGATAGTGGAGGCAGGAAATTTGCACTTTTTTCTGTCAAACCTGGTAGCTAATAAAATATGAGAAACAACTTAATCACACACCTGTTGGTAAAGGCCTAATACTAAGAAGGGAGGTAGAAGTGGATGATTAAGATTGTTTATAGGTTTAGCCAATAGTTTTATTGGTAACATGCTTAGTTTGAACTTTTGGTGATATTGTTTCATCACATATGTTGACTACAGTTAATGTAGTAGTTGTCTTTGTTTACATGTGTTTCCATGATTTGGCAGACATTTATGTTGCACTGGTTATGAGTTGTTAATGGTTTCGGATGTGGATTAGGATTAAATAGCTCTTTGAGGAAATGTAATGGTATGCTAGATTTCTAGTTGATCAATTTGCTACCTTTTCTAGATGTACTTATCATACAACGGACAAAGTGAAGAGAGGCTTTGTAACCAGGAGAAGTTGCATCAGATTCAGACCTTTGCTGCTATGGTCTGCCCTATTTATACTTACCCTGTTGCATTTTATGCTTGTAGATATGCAAGTTAATAATTGAGAATACTTTGAAATTGGTTTCAAAGTACGAGTTTAGTGAATGTCATGTTCTAAAGCTTATTGTGTCCATTCTATTTACAAATATCTCAAGCTAAGGATGTGTCAACACTTTAGCCTTTAGGTGAAGGCTTATCATCCAAAGATCATATTGTATCTACACTTTCTTTGTATCATAAATATGCGGTTTCACTAAGATCCATAATTTTCATTGTGGAGCAATGCCAACAGCTTTGGGACTTTATAACCTGAATTTTAGTAATTACCTTTGTTGATTTGATCTGTCGCGTCATAGGTCATCCAAACTAGCTTAAAATTTTAGTTATAACTTTACAATTTTCCTTGGAATGTAAATGAATGGAATGTCAACTAAAGCAGGAGGCTTACGGGATTGTACTAAAGTTTTCTTTGTTGCTTCCTTAAAGACTATATGTTATATAATAATCACAAATTGACAGAATGAGTTCAACCAGACCAAGAGGTTCGCAGTACTGGATTTAACTTTTATGCTTGCGCCATTTTAGATGATATATGTCATATAAGCATCACAAATTGATAGAATGAGCTACTCGTAATGGATTTGAATTAGACATGTGGGTTACATTTACTCTGATATAATAAACTTCTTGTGTACTCGTGTTTAGATATGATTTGATGTGCTACTAGTGTAATAGTTGTTATTGTCATTGTAAGTAAGGTGATTATACCAACACATTTTTTATTAACTCAGCAGCAAGTGTGGCCTCCCCTTGTATGGGAATAATATAATCAAATGTTGCTGACTATCAGCATTGAGAACAACCCACGACTATATCATCAATTATTCTTAATACACACATATTTTTCTTGTAATTTTTCTAAGCCCACCATACAATTTATGTGCATGTTGAAGGTGGCTAATTATTTGAAATTAGGGAACTTGGCTTAAAATTATGAGTTTCAAACTTAAATCCTATTTCAATGAGCTAGCTACACATCTAATTTGTTGAACTTCAACCTTGGGAACTAAGAGTGTTGACTCTTTTTGCTGTGTTGTTTGTTTCTTCTTTCTAAATGATGATGTGCCCAACCACATACTAGCACTTACAATAATATATTCATCTAAATCTGTCAAACAATTTTAAGGTGAACAAAAATCAAAGCACTCGAGGTTGCTTAGTATGCCTAGCATAGTAATTTTCTTTGTTTACATGTATTTCCATGATTTGGCAGAAATTTATGTTGCACTAGTTGTGAGTTCTTAATGGTTTCGTATGTGGATTAGGATTAAATAGCTCTTCGAGGAAATGTAATGGTATGTTGGATTTCCAGTTGATCAATTTGCTAGTTTTTCTAAATGTACTTATCATACAACGGACAAAGTGAAGAGAGGCTTTGTAACCAGGAGAAGTTGCATCAGCTTCAAACCTTTTCTGCTGTGGCCTGTCCTGTTTATACTTACCCTGTTGCATTGTATGCTTGTAGATATGCAAGTTAATAACTGAGAATACTTTGAAATTGGTTTCAAAGTATGAGTTCAGTGAATGTCATGTTCTAAAGCTTATTGTGTCCATTCTATTTATAGATACCTCAGGCTAAGGATGTGTCGACACTTTAGCCTTTAGGTGAAGGCTTATCATCCAAAGGTCATATTGTATCTACACTTTCTTTGTATCATAAATATGCGGTTTCACTAAGAACAATAATTTTCTATGTGGAGCAATGCCAACGGATTTGGGACTTTATAACCTGAATTTTAATAATTACCTTTGCTGATTTGATATGTTGGGTCTTAGGCCATCCAAACCAACTTACAATTTTAGTTATAACTTTACAATTTTGCTTGGAATGTAAATGAATGGAATGTCAACTAAAGAAGGAGGTTTATGAGATTGTACTAAAGTTTTCTTTGTTGCTTCCTTAAAGACTATATGTTATATAAGAATCATAAATTGATAGAACAAGTTCAAGCAGAGCAGGAGGCTTGTAGTACTGCATTGAACTTGTATGCTTGCATCATTTTAGACAATATATGTAATATGAGCATCACAAATTGATGGAATGAACTGTTGGTAATGGAGTTGAATCAAGCCCACCATAGAATTTATGTGCATGTTGAAGGTGTTTACTTATTTGAAATTGGGGAACTTGGCTAAAATTATGAGTTCCAAACTTAAATCCTATTTCAATGAGCTGGCTACACATCTAATTTGATGAACTTCAACCTTGGGAACTAAGATGGATGCTGACTCTTTTTATTGTGTCGTTTGTTTCTTCTTTCTAAATGATGATGTACCCAACCACATACTATCACTTACAGTAATATATTCATCTAAATTTGTATACTCAACTATTCAACAAGTTACAAGTAACAAAACTCAGCTACTATTTTCTATAACTAAAGCCTGGAAAGTAAACTTCACATGTTAGTATACCCAGCTATTCAATAGTTAACAAGTAACAAAACTCAACTAATGTTTTCTATATATAAAGCGTGGAAAGTAAACTTCACACGTCATGACATAAGCTATAATATTTTGGTTTTAGCAGACCATATAGGGAGTTAGTAAAACCACAACAGAATTTAAGAAACTATGCAGTGTAACTTACAACACTACAATGAATCACATAACAAACTTTAGTGGACAAGCATACATGGGAAATGCTAGTTTCAGAAATTAGTGGACAAGCATACCTGGGAAATGCTAGTTTCATAAATTAGTGGACAAGCATACCTGGGAGATGTTAGTTTTAGAAAATAACAAATATGTTGATATGACCAAATGATGGGAAAATGCCTCACACAGTTTCTCATGATGTACTACCAAAATGCTCTTCAATGCATCTCTCTTATCTATGACTCTTCAATGTGCCTCATCCCTCAATCAATTGTGACTACTAAATACACCTTGGTCCTCCACACACTAGATTCACAATGTTGCTTTACTTACACAATGACTCATAATACAACATGATGTGAAATGCCAAATAATACCTAACAAATTTGTATTCTCTATGATGAAGTAGCTAATTTATAGATAAAAACTAACACTCTAAAATTGTTTTATAGTTTTTTGGCAGCATCATGAAATTGACATTGAAATAGTGAGAAAACATCATCAAGAATGCAAAAATTTAGGGCCCACGAACTTGAAAGCTTCTAGGTGATTCTGTCATATTAAAAAAGCTTTTATTTGAAACTTGATTTAAAATGTTACCAAATTCCATTCCTGGCTCTTGAAGCTCACAAGTTCTCTATTCTTCATGATGGAGTAGCAATAACCTCTGTTCTTCACAATGGAGTAGCTATTTTATAGATAGAAATTAAAACTTATAAAATTGTTTTGTAATTTTGTTTGGAAGCATCATGAAATTCACATTGAAACAGTGAGAAAACATTATCAAGAATGCAGAAATTTAGGGGCCATGAACTTGAAAGATTATGGGTGATTCCCATCAATTTGTATTGGAAACTCCATTTAAAAATGTTTACCAAATTCCATTCTTGGGTCTTGAAGCTCCCAAGTTCTGTGCTATAGTTTTTAAGGACATCTAATATCCTCATGGCTTATATTACTATTCCCTGAAGAAGGAATCTTCAGTAATAATCCTCTATGCGTGTGCGCATTCATTTGAAAATGAAGAAGGAATCTTCCATAATAATCCTCTATGCATGTACGCATTAGTTTGAAATTTTGATGTTCAATCATGTTTCCCTTGTAAAATGTTACCAAATACCAGATTATATTCCTAGGTCTTGAAGCTCCCAAGTTCTGTGCTTTAGTTTTTAAGGACATTTAATATCCTCATGGCTTATGTCATGATTCCCTGAAGAAGGAATCTTCCATAATAATCCTCTATGCGCATATTCATTCGTTTTAAACTTTGATGTTCAATCATGTTTCCCACACAAAGGTAGACAATTTTTTTCGAGTGTTATCTAAAGAGGTCACAATTTTGTTTGGACAACAAATTCAGAAATTTGACTGTGAGAGTGTTTAGATTATTTTTCGATGGCAGAAATGGATTTAGCATCCATCATGAAGGCCTAGGCACCCAAAATACCGAAGCTTAACTACTGTAATTGACATTTTCAAAAAAATTAGCTGGATTTTTTCAAAATCATGCTCTAATTTATATCATTTTCTGTGCAAAATTAAGGCACTCAAAATTCTAAAACGTGACAACTATAATCCACATTTTCAAAAAATCTAGCTAAATTTTTTCAAAATCATGCTGGAATTTTTATTATTATCATCATGGATCCAACAATTTTCTTTGCATTTTCAAATATGGAAGGACGACCATGATGTTAATGAATTTAGGCTTCTGTGATCCATATCAAAATTTTGAAGATTCTTTAGCGAAAATCCCATAGAGATACTTTTGTCGACGAGTTCCGAACCAACTAGTGTGGTTCATCGTGAGGACAAGTTGAAAGAGAAGATCTTGCTTTGCACATTAAATAGACAAGGGAGAATATCCAATGACCCAATTTTACTAGACAAGGTAACGGCTAAAATGACAACAGCTAGATTTGACTGGAAAATGGCTAATTTGACTATGATGAGGGGTAAAAACTTTATTTATTTAAATAAGTTAATACGGTTATAAATTTAAGAGGACCATTATAAATTTATATTAGAATTAATATATTATCATAAATTAAATTATTTTACCTCAACTTGTCCTGACGATGAACAACACTGGTTGGTTCGAAACACGTCGACAAAAGTATCTCTATGTGATTTTCACCGAAGAATCTTCAAAAATTTGACCATGATGTTGTTCAAAATGTCGTATCGTTTCTTTCACCTCTTCCATTATAATATAATAGCATTTTCTAATAACACCAAATAGGTAGCATATGGAAAAATTGCATCTCGGAAGACAAAAAAAAAACTTTAAAATAATGTACAAAAACATGTTCACATAAACAAAAAGAACAACATGGATAATGGATAACCTCTACACAACATTACTATTATTTACCAAATAGCCATATCCGAATACACATAACTAATCATTTCAAGTATAACTTCTGATCATCCACCCTAGCTTTCAACAATGTCCATTCACATGTTGCTATTTTTCCACACACTACTATTATTTACAAAATATCCATATTCAAAATACACATAACTAATACTTTCAACTCTAACCCATTATCATCCACCCTTTCTTTCAACAATCTCCATTCACATGTCACTATTCTTCCACAAACTATTATTATTTACAAAATATCCATTTTCAGAATACACATAACTAACTATTGCAATTGTAACTCATTATCATCCACCCTTGCTTTCAACAATGTCCATTCACATGTCCCTATTCTTCCCCACTCTATACATGTCCCTATTCTTCCACACTCTATGCTATTCTTCCCCACTCTATGCCTTACGATGTTTCCTTTGCAACATAAGGTGCAAATACTAGTTACATTTGGTTAAATGTAATTAAAAGTGTTGTCGTCGGAATTTCATGTTTTGTAATTGGAATATGATTAAATTGAATTTTTGACAATGAA
>APFE030012584.1:0-18793 GCA_000404065.3 Pinus taeda
CCGAAAAATGGTTACCCAAGTTCAATCCAGATGCTGGAACTTCGGCAGAAGAACATATTAACAATTTTATGTTGTCGGTCAATTTGAAGGGAGTCACTGAAGAAAATGTGGTAGTAAGATTGTTTCCCTATTCACTACAAGGATCTGCAGGGTCTTGGTATTTTTCCTTGCCCTCTGGATCCATCACGAGTTGGAATATTTTCCAGGAACAGTTTCTCACCAAATACGGTGATGACAGATCCTTAGCTACACTTTTCCATGACCTTTCCAATTTAAGGATCGAGTCAAGAGAACCCTTTAAGGAGTTTAACTCCAGATTCAACAAACTCTTGAACAAAATCCCCACTAATGATAAGCCAAGCGAACAAGTTAGAAGCGAGTGGTATATTACCGCTTTGCCTTCAAACATTGCCATATTTATCGATAGGGCTAAATAGCCGACATTGGCCGAAAACATGAAGGAAGCACTCGCTGTGGAAAAAAGTGTAATTGCCTTAGAAAAGAAAACTGCCTTGGAAGAAAGAAAATCTAAAAAAGTGTCCTTTAAAGATGACTCTAAGAAAAAGATTACTAAGGATCCATATGACATGGAAGGCCTTCAAAAAGTCCTTAAAACCATGTCAAACGAAATGGTTGAGATCAAGAAACAAGTATCAGAATCCTCAACAAAGAAACCATTTAGGAATTTCAAGAAACCAGAATCCAAACCTCCAAACGTTATATCATATGCAAACTTGGATCCTGAAGAAGAAGAAGAGGAAGAAACAGTTACACCATCTGAAGAAGAAGAAGAGGAAGTAGTTGAATGTCACGGGATGTGGGACTTTATACTCCCTAATTCCGACACTGACGTTGAGCAAGAAGCCTTTCCTGTCACTACTAGGAGTAAAGGTACTCCCGAACCTGTTCAAGCTAATCCAAAGAAAAGGAGCGTTGGAACCAATACCGTAAAGGAAAAGGTACCCGGTAGAAAGCCAGCCGCGACAGTATCTAACAATCAGCCATCATCCTCTACTACACCTTCGTCATCTAAAACATTGGTAGTTGCTGATTCGATGGATTATAACATTGTCGATGACATGAAGAAAACTAAGGCAAACATCACCATGTTTGAACTTAGTAAATTAAAACATCAGCAAAAGTTACTGCTCAAAGAACTTAACATTGTTCCTTCTTCACCTCTTCCCACCACTAAAGCTGCAAGCGACTCAGGACAACTCCCTGCCGGTAGAGTTGAGGCAACTGACACAATTATGATTGGAGATAGATCAAACTCCCATACCCCTCCTTTCCCCTTGACTTATGAAATTTATAATCGAAATCTACACAAATGCTTAATTGATTCTGGGGCATCTTCGAATATAATGCCTGCTTTAGTTTGCTCTAAACTGAATATTGAACCCCAGAAGTCTTCTATTCACATTGTGCAGTTAGATAGGACTAAAGTTCAAGTTCTAGGGGAAATAAACTCTGTAACGATCAGGTTATCGACAGATCCAAGAATAGTCCAAAGGATTGATATTCTAGTCGCTGATATACCTGAATTCTATGGGTTAATTTTAAGCAGGGATTGGTCAGAAAAGCTCCATGGGTATATCTCCACCGATTGGTCACACATGTGGCTCCCCTATAAGGGCAAGCCCAATCAAATAAAGATTGATCGGGAGAAACATATGACCCACACTGTTACGGAATTTGAATAGGAAAATCAACTGGTTGCGTTCAACAACAATATCTTAGGAAATTATTCTTCCGAGTCATTTTTCGGCAATTATATTGCCCAGCCATCTCCTTTCTCAGTCAACAATTTCGCATCACAAATTGAAAATTTTTCTCAGACCGACAGGTCTAAATGCGTTAATGTTACCGAGAATGTTGTAACAAAAACTGTAGATAATTCATTATTTTGGTCTTTATATTTTGATGGATCTAAGTCCAATGAAGGATCAGGAGCAGGTTGCATTTTGGTCAGCTCGCAAGGAGAAAAAACAATGCTGTCATGTAGATTAGAATTTGAATGCACCAATAACACAGCCGAGTACGAAGCGCTAGTCCAAGGACTATATAAAGTGATCGGTCTCAAAGTTCAATACTTAAAGGTCTTTGGAGACTCTAAAATTATCGTTAAACAGGTAAGGAATACAATTCATTATCTTTCGAACCATCTTAAGTAGCTGGTACAAGAGCTAACATCCCATTTTTTAGCATTCAATATTTCTTCCATTCCCAGGCCACAAAATTTGGCATCCGACTTGCTAGCTAATGTCGCTTCCAAGCTACTCCCTTCCAAAGACTATAGTCCAGATAGGTTTTTAGTAGAATTACTTTTTAGGCCATCCATTCCTGATAATGTAACCAATTGGAGAGTGTTTAACTATGATGATGACATTTTACAATTTTTGACTTCTGAAAAATCCTATGACAATCAGATCATTGAAGAAGATGAGCATGATACTCAAATACAAGGTAAACAAGAGGAAAACTCAATCCCTAAGCGCGTAGTGAAGCTTGAAGATCTTTACGATATTAAAGATAGGTTCAAACCTGTGTCTAACACAAAGCTTCAAAGCTCTACCTTAAGGTTTGAATTAATAGACCTTGGCACCAAAAAAGTCCTCAAAACATTAATTTAGGACTAGGACTTTCCATAGAGGAAAAGGAAGCATTTATTAGTCTGTTACGAAAGAATAAGCATGTTTTCGCTTGGAGATATGATGATCTAAAAACATATGACACATCTATTATTTAGCACACTATCCCAATGCTTCCCGAACAGAAACCAGTTCAGCAAAAGTTGAGAAAAATTCATCCAAACTTAGAAGTTCAAATAAAGTCGGAACTCAACAAACTCTTAAAAGCTAAGATTATTTTTCCCGTACGACACTCAAACTGGGTCTCCAATATGGTACCAGTCAGAAAGAAAAATGGCGACATAAGGATTTGTATTGATTTCAGGAATTTAAATAAGGCGAGTCTAAAAGATAATTTCCCATTACCCACTATGGAGCAGATACTCCAATCAGTGGCAGGCTCACAGTTAATGTCCTTTTTGGATGGGTTTTCAGGGTATAACCAAATTCTGGTCCACCCGGATGACCGACTCAAAACCACATTCAGAACAAAGTGGGGAACATATGCATATTAGAAAATGCCTTTCGGACTTATTAATGCAGGAGCCACCTTCCAAAGAGCGATGGATATCACTTTCAAAGGGTTAATTAATAGAACAGTAGTCGTCTATTTAGATGACATTACTGTATTTTCAAAAGAGAGATCCAATCACTTGCATGATTTGAATCAAATCTTCCAACGTTGTAAGAGATATGGTATTTCTCTAAACCCTAAGAAATCTTTTTTCGCTCTTGATCAAGGTAAGCTCCTAGGCTTTATTGTATCCAAAGATGGCATCTATATTGATCCAGACAGGATTAAAGAAATTTCTGAAATTCCTTTTCCTCATAATAAGAAGTCCATGTAGTCATTTTTAGGCCAAATCAATTTTGTAAAAGGATTCATTCTAGATTTTTCTCAAATTATTTTACCACTTCAAACTATGATTAAGAAAAATTTGGTCTTCAAATGGGGATTGTTAGAAAAGGAAGCATTTGAATTAATCAAGCAATCAATAATCAATGCCCCAGCTCCAAATACCCCAAATTTTTCTAATCATTTTACATTGTATAGCATCGCATCTGATTCCTCTTATGCTGCAGTACTTACACAGATCAACGACCACAATTTGGAAGCACCAATTTCATTCTATAGCTCGAATCTTCAAGGTGCAGAACTAAACTATTCTGAAGTAGAAAAACAAGCCTTTGTTGTATATAAAGCGGTTAAACATTACAGACCCTTCCTGTTAAAAGCCCATACAAAGGTTATAGTTCCTTTCTCCTCAGTTAGACAAATGTTAATCCAAAGAGAACTGGGAGAAAAAAGGGCAAATTGGGTAACAACACTTCAAGAATATGACCTAGAAATCAAGCCAGCAAAGATTGTTAGAGGTCAAGGTTTTTGTAGGTTATTGGCAGGTGCATCCAACATTCCGGAAACAAGCGATACAGATCAATCTGAAACCATCAACCAGATAAGTATCATTGACTCTGAATCACAATATGCCGATTTAATATTTTATTTGAAAAATGGATATGCACCTCCCAATTTGTCCTACAAAAACAAAAGGGCCATAATATTGAAAGCAAATTTTTTTACCATTATTGATGATGTTCTTTTTAGACAAAATTGTGATTCCGTTTTATTAAGATGCCTTGAAAAACAGAAAGCACAAAGGGTATTGCAAGAATTGCATGATGGACCAGCAGGAGGCCACTTCAGAGCTGATACCATAGCTCACAAAATCATCCATGCTGGATATTACTGGCCCACTCTGTTTAGAGATGCTCATGAATATGTGAGGAAATGCCGAAATTGTCAAACTTCAAGTGGAAGACAAAAGAAATCAGCCTTCCCTCTGCAACCGGTCAACATTGAACAGCCATTTGAGCAATGGGGATTGGACATTATTGGAGAAATTACTCCTAATTCTTCCAAACAGCACAAGTATATCCTCACCATTGCCGATTACTTTACCAAGTGGGTTGAAGCGATTCCGTTAAAGACAACAAACTCTGAAGCCATTATTGAATTCATAGATCAATTCATCATTACCAGGTTTGGCGTCTCGAATGCTCTTGTTTTTGATAATGCATCTTACTTTTCAGCCAATGCTATGTTCGATTTCGCAATCAAAAGAGGTTTCAAACTCAAATATTCTGCTAACTATTATCCTCAGGGCAATGGTTTGGCGGAATCTACAAACAAAAACCTTATCAAAATTATCAAGCGATCGATCGAACAGAATCACAAGAACTGGCACAAATCTTTAATATTTGCACTATGGGCTGACAGGATAACACATAAGGCTTCTATAGGTTCTTCCCTGTTTAAACTCATTTATGGGAAAGAAGCTATACTACCAACAAATCTTATTCTTCCTTCTCTAGCCGTAGTTCAATTTATTGAAGAAAATCCTTCTTCTTCTTTACAGCTTAGACATGACCAAATCTTAAAATTGGAAGAAGAAAGGGAAAAAGCCAAAATTATTCATGCAAAACATCAGCAGATCATCAAGACATCATTTGATTCAATTTCATTTGGTTCTAAACAATTCCAAGTCGGTGATTTAGTTCTGAAATGGGACAAAGCCCATGAAGATAAAGGAAAACACACCAAGTTCCAGAAGATGTTGCTAGGACCGTTTCAGATCTGTGAAAAGATAGGCCATTCGACCTTCATGCTACAAGATTTATCAGGGTTGAGAGATTCTCTCCCTGTTAATGGTATAATCTTAAAGAAATTCTTCAACTGAGAAGGTAACCCCTTCTCCTTTTAATAGTATTTTTATAGTTTGTAGCAAAATTAGAAAATAAAACTGTAAGGCATTTTCTATTTTACCTTTGCTGTATTCAAAGAGTTTCTCAAAAACAAGCAATGCGATATTTACTTTTAAATAAATAGAAGTATTAAACAAAAGAAATGATTTCTAGGAAATTAGTTATGATTGCATTCTAAAACTACACTACAATCTTAGTGAACCCCTGTTGAAATTGATAAATCTTGTAATTCCTTTTAGATTTTTCAAATTGGTTATAAAAGGGTTATCAATATTAAATTAGAAGCTAATCCAAATTCAGAAACTCAAACTCTTACCTTGTCATCCATCCTCTCTTAAGGAGGAAAATTGTCTATCCCATTTACTCAAGTTCATGATTATTCAGGGTGTAATTCCAAGAATACTGGGTATAAAAGTTGAGAGGTCTTATTACAATCCTGCTTACCATGTTCATAGGAAAATAGTTTAGCTGACATTACCAATACTGCATACCAAAACAGGGTAATGGCTTCAATTGTAAGACAAGGGGTCTCATCACGAGCCAGCTTGTTCGGTTAGATTACTACCATTGAATGGCATTGTCACTTAACTGGCCACCACACCAGGGCAATGACTTTTTATATTACAAAAATAGCAGAAAATTAAAAGAAATACAAAATGTGAAAAAACATATTTTGAATTCATTCTGTTAATCATGATATGAAGTGAATGGGACAATAGACAATGATATGGTTTAAAGGTATCCCTGCCGAAACTATGGACATTTGCTGGCAGCAGAGGCTCTACCTGTGACAAAGGAGTTAATTTTACTAGCTGATTTGGAAAAAGTTCTCTGTTTTATCAATATCAACCAACAAACGCCAATTTAGAATCTATAATGTCTTTATTTTTAACAAAAGAGGAAATTAGCGAAGAAAGTTTTGTTTTGTCTAGAATACAACTATACCTAGTTATATTAGAATTTTTCCTTTTGAATAAAATTTCTATTTTGAAAAAGTTTAAGTAATTCTATACTTTTCAGAGATAACTGTTTCTTCCAGCGAATCGCCAATTGTTGTGCCATACAACAACCCCCCATTTCATATCATTACTATTCTAAAAATATAATATGAAATGGGTCCCTTTTAATTTTTGTTTCAAATTGGTGTCAATTTAGAGTTCTATTTCAAAGAAGGCTCGAATAAAAGGAAACACTATTAAAAGGCCCTTTTTAGTAAAACCAATAAAAAAAACCCAACATAAATGATTTATCTTTATCATTGCGATAAAGCGATCGCAAGATCGCATATCGCAATGACAAAGAAAGCACAACTTAAGGGACATATTGGTTTTCGCCGATGCGAAATCGCTATCAGATATCGGAAAAAGCATAAAGAAACATGAGTAATAACCCTTGCTTTGATGTGATGTGAAATCGGCAATTGGTAATCGTTGATAACACTTAAAGTGCAAATAAGCTCCCCCTCTCCCGATACGATGCGATATCGCTATCGGCGATCGGCGACTCACCATGCCCTCATTCTAAATGATCCTCCTAGCCGTTCCCGACGCGATGCAATACCGCTATCGGCGATCACAGATTCCAAACGAAACCAATGTAATAACTTAGCATTTCCCCGATGCTTGATTGCGAAAAGGGAAAAAGCGAAATTTTCAAAGAAAAAGTCATAAATGGTAGTTTAATATGATTTATTCGTAATTAAGGCAATATCCTTTGAAAAGCCACTCATCCGTGTTCAAATCGCCAAATCGCCCAAGGCATGCTTCAAATGAATCATTCGGCCATTAATCGAAGCGACTGGAATTAATGAGATTGACAGGCCATAACGACCATTTAATGAGAACAGCAGGCTTGCGATCTATCCACAGATTTGATCCAAAGGCCACCTTAAGTCAATTAATCGCTATGAATGCATCCAGATATATATACTTCATTATGTTCAATTCATGTTATTGTTGCCTGTGTTACGCCTATCTTTCGCTCTGTGCAGGATTCTTCCATAGAGACAGAAGAAAGTGGGATGGGAAAGAAGTCCAAGAAGACCACGATGCCCACTGCTTCGCCAGCCATGGGGCAAGTTGTTGTTGATCCGAGCAGTAAGAACAAAGGGCTTATATCAGATACAACGTGCTTGGGACTTACCAAGACCACTTGGCAAGGGACGTATAATTTGATTGAAGCAGAAGAGCCGAAGGTGACCGAGATAGAAATCTCATGCGATAATACCAGTAAATCCAACGCTAATTTAAAAGACTTGGCCGACTCCTTTCTGCACAGAATAGCGACCCGGGAGCAAATTCTCCCATACACG
This sequence comes from Pinus taeda, assembly GCA_000404065.3. Taxonomy (NCBI): domain Eukaryota; kingdom Viridiplantae; phylum Streptophyta; class Pinopsida; order Pinales; family Pinaceae; genus Pinus; species Pinus taeda. Next base: position 7,705 of record APFE030012584.1, read on the forward strand.
GATGTGGTAAGGTGGGCAATCCAAGAGCTCTGAATTATCAACAGATTTTTTAGCACTACGGATGGGAGGATTTTCGGTTCTTTTCGAGCCGAACATCTAAGGCTAATGTATCGCCTACCGGCAGAAGAAAAAAAAAATATAATGCGGCATTTTTGGAGAAGTTTCGAGCAGAGAACGAGACCGAGTCTGAACTAATTCGAGGTTGGAGACAGAACCCAGCGAAACACAAGCATGAAACCTCGGGTCAAATAACAGCGACAAATATGTTGGAGCACTCATGCTACCCGAAACTGGAGAAAAACGCAATATTAATCGCTGGAATCAACAGTTTGACATGGGATGCTTATTGGTTCTTCTTGATCAAGCCATACAGCCAAATAGCGGCCTTGAAATGCCTCACATATGCTATCAGGTATATTATACCTGACATTCAGGATGCCACCTTCACCGCCCAATTCAGTTTGCGCCTCAACAAACCGCCAAAAGTGGAGTCGATGCTTGCGATAAGCCTGCTCAGGTTTAAGGGAAAACAACCTGAGTCATGAATCACGTCGTCGACTGCCAGATCACCCCTAAGAAATAGATCACACTTACTGATACCAATTTAGTAGGATTTTGTTTCATAGATTTTTTTAGCTTCGTAGTATTTATAGACCCTTTCATGCATTTAGAAAGGGTCGTAAAGTTTTGTATATGACTTAAACCCTGAAGTTGCACTATTGTACTTCAGGGATATTTTTTTATGAAACTAGACCAATTATTCTGAATTTAATGAGAAATGTTTTTATGCAAATGTGCACTACTGTCATTGTTTAAAAGCATTTCTGTGCTAAAGAAGGAATTTTGAATAGCGATTGATATTTCGAATTGATCTACAGCTCACATGGTACTATTATCTGCGTCTGTACTCATTTTTGTTATATGAATTGTTGTTTAAATCGCTCTTGCTATTATCGATTATATATATGTGTGCTTTTCATAGCATTCCTTATGCATTCCACTACTGGTTGTTTATCTCATGCTTCCCTTTCAATCGTATATATGTATCAATGATATAAACAGTGAATGCAGTAATTTGTGTTTATCGCTTCATTGTGATTATTCATATGAAGTAATCTTTGAATGATTGAATGTGTCTTATTTATTTTACAGAGTCATCTACATGCCTATTAGATAGATAAAGATTATTTAACGCTGCATTCCAGATGAATAAGTTGTTCTCGGGATTAGTATTAGCTTCCCTATTTCTGTCAATAGAATACGCTAGTCGCCTATCACTTAAGCAAACTATTCATCACCCATCCATCCCTTTTATTTTATTATCGGGAAACTGGTCCTGTTATCTCCAGTCGGAGCCACCATCCCAAACGAAAAAGGAGATGTACTAAGGTCCGGACCGGGTGGTTATCCTCCAATGTTGTGACAGCGATTTTCAAGCCATCAACAAGGCCCTACATCAGTTTGAGCAGCAACAACAGATAATCTTGGGGGCCATCCATATAGGGTTGTAGGAGCTATAGACCTGTGCATCACAGGCTGGCACAGTTTCTACCAGCCTTGCTATCGATACTTCAGAAGCTACTGAGATGCTACACGTGAAGGCCTCTAGCGTAATCGCATTGCCCGATGGAGCACTGACCACAGGGAATGAGGCTGATAGGCCCATTGTCAGCACCCTAAAGGGAGTAAGGTTGAATCTTGTAGCATTCCCTAGTGAAGTGCTCCACCTCTTGTGGGATGGAGTGATTGTAGAACTAAGGGCTTGTGAGCATCGTGCCCTCTAGGTGATTAGTGAACAGCGGATCAAAAATGAGTAGATGGCACTACAACGAGACTCTGCCATCGCTGTTGTGACCAAGCACATTATGAAGATTGTCAAGGAGGCATGCTAAATGGTCCTAGAGTTGGCCATTCCCTAGGAGGAGCTAGTCGAGGTGTGCATCTGCAAGCTAGCCATAGGGGTGTGCGACACTCATACTGAGATGATGAGGGTTCAATTGGAGTTGAACCTGTAGATCATAGAGTTACAGTTGAAGGCAAAACCTTCAACTCCACCAGAAGTGAAGGAGCAACGGGTGACCATTGTCATAGAAGCAGTAGCGGCAGTGGGTAGTGCAGTAGCAGACTGCACGCAACTTTTTGAGCAGTGGTTTGAGGTCCTCACAAGATTGCAGCAGAACCCCAATGTATAGCGACTAGAGACAGAAGCGCGTGAGATATAGTAGCTCTATAATGAGGTTAAGGGCATAATGTGAACTGTCATGCTAACACAAAGACTAGCAAAGCTACAGGAGGCCAAGCAGCTGAAGGAACATGTGGATGCAACACTGCAAAAAGAAGCAGTGTTGAAGGAAAGACTGAAGCCCTGGATGGATGAGGCTTACACAATGATAGTTTCTATTGAAAGAAAGCTTGAGACTCTGCAATCCAATCAACAAAAGCATCAGGTCGATAGTTCAGGAGCAGTGTCCAAGCAGATGGTCAAAGATGCGAAGCAGGTGGCATCTCTATTCACTGTCAAGGTTGTGGTCATATGAGTTGAGCTGGAGCGTCTTCGCACTGAGATCTCTGCACCTGCTGAGTGACTCAAGGGTGAGTCACGATGTTTGTGTTGGGGGCCTGTTGGGAACAGGATTCCCCAAGGACAGTTTTCGGGCTAAAATCCCATGTTTTGGGTCAAATTCTGTAATAAAATAGTAAAGTCTCCACATTTTGTGGTCACCGAGCACGAAGGTGTCATGTGTCATAAAGTCTTGTCCACCATTACTTTTGTAAAGTAAATTCAATTGTAAAATATCTACTCATGGTCTGTGGACCATGGGATCGTAAAAAAAGAGATAATCTCTAAGTACTTTTTGGGAGAGTCATGAGTCAGATAGTGATAGCTCTAAAGTAAGAAGTCTAAGTTTCGAGTTGTAGCATAGGTAGAGGCTCTATAGCTGAGTGTGCAAAGGCCTAGGATATAAGTCTGTAGTTGAGTGCATGGACCCCTGCAGCTCTGTGCACAAGGTGGATAGAGTCTGTAATCACTTGAAGATATCAATAAAGAGAAGCATTCTGCAAATTCTATGTCTTTGTTCCAGTTAATGCATCTTGTTGTATTGTGTATGAATTTCATTTATAATGCTTATATGATTTGTGAATGTATGTAATTACATTGGTTAAGTAAACGAAAGTAAGAACATTTGTTTATGTGGTGCTAACTATGAGTGTTTAATAAGATAAGTAAGACACTTAGACTAGTTTGGAAATCTGTACGATATGTTGCCCTAGTAGTGCGAAAGTACATGAGCAGCAAGTTAGGGTTGTGCAAAGGTTAATCGTACCTTTTCGCGGAGGTACTGAAGGGTGGAATAGAGGGCTAGTCTAGCGAGCCCTAGAACTAAGTGACGTATGCAAAGCCAATTGTTGGGCATGGAATCCCCCCCGAGGAATGTTTTGGGGCTCAAAGCTCATGTTTTGACCGAATATTGTTGTAAAGACCCGCGAATTGCAGCGAGGAAGTATGTTAGAGTCATAGGGTTTTCTGCCCTAGTTTGTAATGTAATGTTGGCCTACCCATGGTCCACGAACCATGGGATTGTATAAACAGAGCGAGGCTCTAAGTGTAAAATTAGTGAAGTAGAGGATAACGAACAAGTCTAATGGATTGAGTCATAAGTGTCTAAGTGTGTCTTTGGGTTGTAGAGTAGGAGAAAGCTCTGCAGCTAAGTGCGTAGAGGCCTAGTTGTCTGCAGCTGAGTGCACGGATCCTTGCAGCTGAGTGCGCAGGGCAGAGTCGAGTCTATAACCAAAGAGGAGAATAATAAAGAGAAATTTTATCCAAATTTTGTGTATTTGTTCTTAAGTTATTGCATGTCTAATATCAATTGCAAATATATTGTTTATTTACTGCGCACACTTGTATGAATGATTTATATTGCTAAATATACTTTCCACATGCAATTAAGATAAGTTAATCAACTAACAGTGGAATAATAGTAAGGAATTAGGTAATAATAGCATTTGGCCCCCGAGTAGGGTTGCGCGAAGGCAATGTCTCAGGATGCAAGGTACAAGTAAGTGCGTGTAGCGACATGCACGCAGGGTCGAACCATGGACTGCTTGAACTCATTAGACATCTCTAGGGTGAGAAAACCTGGTTCTAACACCCTCCCATACTACTTCGAGTGAGACATCAATCCACGCTCTGTGAACTGTTGCTAAAAGGGCTAGTAGTACTGGGATTTGTTTGGCTAAATCACCTCTGAACTTGGTTCAGGCCCCAACAAGCCAACAAATGGTTCCATTGCTGGGATCGAGATCTGCATAAGAGATGTCTGATGTCGTGTCACTAGAATCTGACAAAGAAAGAAATTGAAGGGTGGTTGGATAGAAAACTTCACAAGTTCACGGTGTAGGAAAACATAAATCCACGAGTATCGAAGGAACAATGGTTATAGCGCTACATATATATGAAAATCCATGAAATTTTCTTTGCATCCTTCCCCTCTGAGTTGTATGAGTGGATTGCGAAGCTAGATGATAGTCAAGGATGGTGTAGGCTTGACAAACTGATTGTGTGGACTCAAGAGTTGGTGTGCAGACTAGAAGCATCAGAAGATAAGATTGCATGCACTGTGGACCATTGGCTCGATCGAATTATAGGAGGGTTTATCACTGAATTTGCGGTAGATAGTTCAGTCAGCTACAACGAGGCAGAACAATGATCCCTTAAAGGACTGTGAGGTAAGTACATTAAATCTTTGAACACTTGGATTAAAATGCTACTGTATGAAAAGTGGTTTATGTGAATAAATTGATGTTTGGGGCTACGTGAAGTGGGAGGATCTATAGAAATGAAGATAGCACAGAGATAGAAACTAGCCCCTTGATTTTGTCTCGGCAAGAAAGTGAGGAAGAGCTCGTGGAAGTTTAACCAAGAAGTGTGATTAGTCTGATAAGGCAGTGAATTCCGCGCATACCACCTCCACCTCCACCATCACCATTTTCACCATCTTCACCCCATCTCTGCCCACACCACTTCCACCACCAGAAAAGTTCAATATGGCAAGTGCAATAAAGTCGTTGGTGTTCAAAGGGGTAGGGAACAAATATCCAAACCAATTTTGGTTCGTTGTAAAGGCTATATGGGAAGCGCAAGGAGCCACGGATGACAACATAAAGAAGGAAACGCTGGTAAGTGTGTTGTAGGATCATGCCCTGACATGGTACATTAAGCATTCTAATGATAATCCAAACATGGGGATCATGGATATCCAAGCTACGCTGAACAAGAAATTTAGCAGGCCAAAATCAGAGACAAAATCGATTATTGGGTTTAAGGAAATCGTGATGCTTCCAGGTGAGATCCCCTGGGAATAGGATCAGAGACTGAAGGGCATGATTCGTGAAGCCAACATGACCTTGATGGATGGGCAGCATAGCGCATGGTTTGTATCATCACTAACATTGCATCTAAGGACGGCGTTGTCGCAGCAGAAGTTATCCACCCAGGTTGAAGCTTTAGAGATTGCAATGAGACTTCATGAGACCCCATTACAGGATCCTGGCATGGGAGTCCAACAAATCCATGCGCAATTGAAAAACTTGTGTCTGGAGATGCAAAGTTTGAAACAAGATAGGACAACTTGCCCATGGGTGCGCAAGGAGGTATGGCGCATAAAATGCAAAGGCCAGGGACATGACAAGGACCATTGTCTAGTCTTTGCGAACTACTTGGCAGGAGGAGGGCCGATGCCATTGAGACCAGAGGCACAATCAGGACCGAGTGTGATGCCTATATTATGGTGCGTGATTTTTTAGATAGGAGGGAAGCATAGTACAAATAACTGTCATCTATTACAGAAATATACGCAGACATCCCAACAGCTATTCTATAATTTTTGCAGGTCAGTAAGCCATGATGAGTGTACTTGCAGAAGTTATGAACTGATGATGGATTAGACTCCTGACTACAGAGTTCAGACCGAAATGCGAGCCCTCAATCAAAACGTAGGGATGGCACGCACTGGATTTCAGGGGTGCGGATGAGGTCGAGGTGGAATGGGTCCAGGAAGGGGTCGCAGACACCTAATTTGTTACAATTGCAGAGGGCTAGGGCATTATGCTTGCAATTGTAAAAATCCGACGAGAGCATCATGTTTATATTGTACCCAGTTTGATCATGAGATGGAGGATTTCCCTACACCGATAGAAAGGTTGCGCAATAAGGGAATAATCCAGCCTCCCCTGACTCAGAATCTATAAATTATGAGGTTTGAGCCACGCAAAGAGGACCCGAATGTAAACATCGTGCTCCGAAGCAGTATTATGACAAGTGATGACAAGGGCAAGCAACCTGAAGAGAATGCTTGGGTTCACAAGGCTTCAACAAAGGAACCTGAGTTCGATCAGGAGCGTGCAAAGGAGACATTCATGGAAGCTAAGAAGAGCTTCATCTAGGCCTCCACCTCAGGTAGTAAAGACAAACTAGAACCGGAGATGGACCCATCAATGCTTACTACCTTTGAAGAGACATGCATGAAGCTGTTGCACGGCAACAAGGCTATAAAGGGACTATAGGAACTCATCACTAGGTGCATCGGATAAGGAGAACCAGGTGTAGTCTAGAATCTCGGGAAGCACACAACGCGAACAGGAAGGGAGATGACATTGACTACGCAAATTGGGGAATATGAAATGGATCAAGTAATTCTGGATCTAGGATCTGACACAAACATACTGCCAAAGCAGACATGGGAGTACATGGGCAGGCCTGCATTGCAATGGTCTCCTATTCAATTGCGAATGGCCAACTAGTAGGAGATCCTACCGATGGGAAGATTGTAGGGAATAATGGTAGATATCCAAGGTGCGAGTGCACTTGTAGATTTCGAAGTGATAGAGATTGTTGATGACAACAATCCCTATCCCATAGTTCTGCAATAGATTGGGTCACTGATATGAACGAAGTGATAAATCTGAAGAAGCACAAGATGATTTTTGAGAAAAGTCACTACGAGTAGTGGTACCTTTAGACCTTGCAAAAGGATCCTACTACACAGAGCCAATGCACGATGATGAGAGTGACGATGATCTAGACTATATCTACAAGATAACCATGTGGGAGCAGGATTGGGTGAATCCTACAGTGGATGGCAGGATTTCATGGGAGCATGAAAGCTCCTGCACATCAGATTCAGACAAGGAAATAGAATGATGGCAGAACCAGTTACACGAGGTAACCACACTCAATTGCAACATGATGGTAAGATCACTTTGTTGCGTGACAACAGAGGTAAGGGATTTTCCTATGTATGATGGGTTGATAGCGGTGGATGAATTCCTGAACAAATTTGAAAGAGTGGTGCCAAAACAGTAGTGTTTTGATGCTCTGAAATGGGCACTGTGCACTACGCCCGCAAGATGGTGGGGTATGCATCAAAGACGTTTTGAGAATTGGGGTGACTACAGAATAATGATGCTTATATAGTTTGGAAAGTCTCAGATGTGGATGGAAGCTGGGGATGATGGACGAAATAGCCTCCGCACCCATCTCTCCAAATGGGTACAGGCATATGGTCCGCAACCTGTACGAACGCATACCATCCTCATGATTAGAACTAGGACCAATAAGTAGGAGCAGGTAAGATGAGGGTGTGAATGACGAAGTATGATAAGACAAAGCGTGCCAGAGATTATACATGGGGAAGCCTTTGACAAGGTGTGCGAAGCGCTAAACACATTCCACCATGTGAGACGCACTGAATGGGACCTGCACATACCAGTGGTTCTATGGGCTTATAGGACCATGTGCAAAACCCTAACCATGTGAGCACTTTCAAAGCTAAAGTATGAATCAAGGATATAATCCTTATGGAGCATGTGAAGCCTAGTCTGCGCATAGTAGCACCCATAGATACGATAGTCTACGCAGCCCAGAACGAAGGAATCACATAGTTGCGAGAAACATAAAACATAAGACTTGAGGAAGAAATCCGACAGGGAAACCTTAGACTTCGCGAACTTGAAAAAGACTAGGTACGACTAAGGGAGAAAAGTGCTTTAATGGACGCAGAGGTCAAGAAGCTGAAAGTTGAAATAAAGGAAGCATTTCTCGTCCAAAAACCGAGGATGGTAAGGCAAGGTGCGTACGATCATACTGACAAGTTGGAGAACTATCGTCGTGAACTAGTCAGTCTGTTTCTTTGGCTTGGACCACATATCGCCAAACGTAGTGACCAGGGTAGCGCATTGCAAATAGTAGATTACACGATGTTGATCACAACAATGGAAGGTGGGGATTCTCAGTTAACCATGGTGGAGGATGGGATGGAGCCCCACATGGGTGGTGTGACCACCTGACTAGCCACGAGAAGGACAGTCTTAGCACTCCAGGCAGTTGAAAGGAAGCGTGGGACTACAAACTATTCTACCTAGGAGCTACACGATATTGGGGATGCATGCAAAAGCAGAGTGTCATAGGGTCTGCGACCGTGCACGGAGGGTTGTGCTGCCATGTGGGTTGGTCGGAAAGTGACCGTTGAAGTCACTATTCATGATGGGATGTTCGAATTGAGGCCAAATGGAGCGGGTGGAGGGCATTTAAGACGTGATTTATGGGCAAGATTTGGGAAAATCTACCGCCAAGAAAGCATTAATGGACCGAAATTGGGGGGAATGGTCGAATGCGAATTCAAAAGGTTTTATAAAACACAAAGGGTTGGCTAGCAAACAACACTTGGTCATTTGAGAATTAAGCAATTGAGCAGAGCACTGAGCATTGCAACCCGAGCAATAATTGAGCCCCTAAGTTTGTGAGTGACAAAATACAACCTAGATAAAATGACAGCAACCAAGGATGGTTTGGGAATTGAAGACGTAATTTCCATTGAGGCCGAGTAGACCCCAATGGTGGAGGATGTTCCAGAAGGTTTCGGGGTTGTGACAGAGATCCCAAAATCATCGCGTATACCAAGACCTAAGAAGGATAAACAGGCAATGGCTCCAGTACGCATGTCCCCAAGGAACCCGCTACATAGCAAGCTATCAATAGCAGAAAAAGGGAAAGATGTCACGATCGACACAGATGAGGAAGAAGAAGATCTGTAGGCTCAGACCATCACAGCTGAAGAAGACACAGATATGGAGGAGGATATTCAACCTATACGCTCTGCAACAAAATTGCCCACATATGTCCCTCCACGAAAAGGGAAGACCAAAGTGTTGAAGGACCTGGACGAAACCAAGAGTTCACTTCAGACTGAGCTCCTCCTAGATGGCATAGTGTTTGAAGGCATGCACCGGGGCTGTGTGCCAACCATGAAGTTTTAAGATTGGGACCTTGCTGACCGCGAGAAGTTCCCTCACCTAGAGATCAAGAACCTCATGAAGCAGAATATTGAGGGGGTGGTGACAACGTTAGAGCTGTGGAAGTGGTTGTGCGTTGTGGAAAAGGCTGGGTTGCTGCACTTACTATGGATACCACATTTCCACTGCACGCCTGTCACAAATTTCACCAACAGGTAGCTTCTCTGCCTAGTGCATGATGGGTGTCTATGGTTGGAGGAGCTTATTCCCATCACAACAAACCTCATTCACTGCATTTCTCGGCTCCCCTGCAAAGGAAAGGACCCCGTAACCATAGCCGAAGGAAAGGGCAGTGATTTGATGCTTGTAGAAGCCATGAAGACAGAATACAATCTGGAGAAGAAGAAGAGGGGCTATTCCATCTCCAACATTAAGGACAAAGGGGTACGCGTAGCGACCCAACTCCTGGCCGGAAAAGTTATGAGGAAGTGTCGCACTGATGAGGTACTGGCATCGGTAGTCGCACTGGTTAAGAAATGTACGGAGGGGGACCAATTCAACTTGTTCAAATTCCTCTGCGAGGAATTTTTGAAGCACTATCGCGAAGCCCAAGAGTAGGGTAAAACCTTCCACTACACGTGGTTGTTGTTATCCATAATGCTCATAGTGGTGGAACTACCGGAGGATAGTCAATTCCCCAGCATTGATAGAGAATTACTGGAGGCCATGAAGTATGCTTCGCTTTGGGCCACAAAGGATGCAAAATGGATATGTGACACCAAAATCTTCTGGGTGCTCATGGGGATGAGCATCCGGATGTGGATCAATCAGAGGCCACACATGTCACCCACAGTGTACAACAGTCTACAAAATTTTGCAGACTCTAAAGTTGATATGCAAAACATTTTTATCAGGGCGCGTAAATATTTGGTGAAAAAGTGGACGAAGCTACCTTTTGTAGCCACTGACGATGTTATTTTTAGTATCTTGGAGACATAGCCTCCAGAATGGCGTGCCCCATATCTGGCAGAACTTGAGAAGGTGGAAACATAGAAGAATAAGGATGATGTCAAGTTGCACTTCACACAATTGGCCAAGAAACGTAGAAGGAAACAGTAGTAGCTAAGGAAAGGGCAGCACGGGAAATGACACAGAAAGCCGTTGAGTAGAAAAAGGTTGTAGAAGAAGCAGCAGCAACATAGGTGGCAGAAGAAGAAATAGTGAAGGTGGATGAGGACCAAACAACATCCTCACAAGGGTAGGAGGCAAAGGTGGAAGAAACAGTAGAAGGGAGCGCGGACCCAAGGACCGCATCCATACAGTTGAAGTGCCCACACATAGCAGAGAGAGCAAGACCAAGGAAGAAGGTTAAGGCCTTGAAGTTGGCCATTGACCTGATCACCTTAACCGAAGTTGATCTCCATGACATCGGCAAGACGGTTCACGACGTCACTAATGAGGCTATTCAGGATTTTATGCAGGAGCACCAGACTATGTTGGGGTCCCTCAGGGCGCAGCTACAGGAGTTATAGGTGCGGTCCCCTCAGGTGGGTACTCTTTCAACCCACCTCGCAGTAAGATCCTTGATAGTAGAGCGGATGTTGCATGCACGGATGGAAAACACAATAGTGTTGCTAGAAGGGGCCCTAGTAGTAGAGAATGACACTGATAGATTTGCGGTGATCCGGATTTAAACAGGAACGCAATAGATTACAGAGATAACCATAAATACAGAGATGTGATAACCATAAATAAAGAGATGCAGCGGAAATAACACTTCATTTCATTAATGGAAAAT
>APFE030012584.1:22998-59872 GCA_000404065.3 Pinus taeda
TAAATAAAGAGATGCAGCGGAAATAACACTTCATTTCATTAATGGAAAATACCGAAATATGCTTACAACCAGAATTGGAAAATAAACCAGCTAGGACGATGGTAGCTTATCTCTGAGAAGAGATGTGCGGCTACATGTCTCTGAACTGTTCCGAACTTGTGTTACAATGAGGCTCGAAGGCCTATTTATTATTGAGAAACAATGGAAAACCCTTCACATTCCCAAACCGACCCTTAGAAGATGAAACGCCAAATTGTGGGCCCCGTTTTGGGTAAATTGGTACATCAATTTCCCGGGGTCGTAACTTTGGCATACGATCTCCGTTTGACGATGATAGCTCGTTAGAAAGATCTATCCGAGAACTACCATTGTTGGAATGGGAAACATCGGTCCATTCCATGGACCCATGTTGCCCCTGGCTTCCCCAAAAAACGTCGTTTAGGGCCTCAAAACGGCTCCGGAAGTTCAGGACCCGAAAAACTGCTAAAAATAGTAAGTTGTGCTATAATTAAGGAAACTGAAAATGTTGAAAGAGACAATGATTGGGGTCCAGATGGACTTGGCAGGTGGCCACCAATATCCACCTAGATCATGCGGTTAACATGATCAAAGGCCTTGGCCTTAATTTGGCTTCCCTTCCACAAGAGACACTTTATCTGCTATAGGATGGGATAACGACATAGCTGCACACTAGGGAGAGCTCTGTGATCCAAATTATCAATGAACAAAAGATAAACATGGAACAACTTAGTTTGCAGCACGAGGAATTGGTATCGCATAACCAACAATTGGTGCAGGTGGTAGACAACGCTTGCTGACGTGTCTCAGAGCTGTCCATCCCAGTAGATATACTAGTAGAGGTGCGGATCCACAAGTTGGAAACCAGAGTCCACAAGGCTAGAGAAGAAATGAGCAAGGTTCAGTTGGAGCTGAATCTTTAGATTACCGAGCTTCAGCTAAAGGCGTAGCCTTCCACTCCCCTGGAGGTCCAAGAATAGCGCACTAACACTATTGCAACGGGATTGGAAGAAATTGGAGGTGTAGTGCAACACTGTACCACTTTGTTGGAGCAAGCACTTGAGGTCCTCACAACTCTATAGGAGGACCCAACATCTAATGCCTGGAGACATATGCATGAGAACTTCAATAGAAATACGACAGTGTCAGAGGAACTCCACAGACAATAGTCCTCATTCAACGGCTTGCGAGGATGCAGCAAGCGAAGGAACTGAAGGAGCAGGTGGATGCAGTGCAACATAAGGAGGTAGTTCTCAAAACATGTGTCCAGCCATGGATCGATGAGGTTTTCACTATCACAGAAAACATCAAAGGAAAGCTTGCACACATACAAGGGATGCACACGTTAATGCAGAGAAGCACCCCAAACATGGAGGTCTTGCAACAGAGGATGTAATAGATTTAGCAAGCAACAACTCAGTGTGCTGTCGACGTGAGCATAGTTCGAGGACAGTTGGAGGAAATCCATGCCAAGATCGTCACAGCAATAGAGTGACTCGAGAGTGAGTCACAATGTTTGTTTTGGGGGCCTATTGGGCATGGAATCTCCCCGAGGCATGTTTTGACCGAATAATGTTGTAAAGCCCTGTGAATTGTGGGCACGGAGGTATGTTAGAGTCATAGGGTTGTCTGCCCTAGTTTGAAATGTAATGTCAGCCTACCCATGGTCTGTGGACCATTGGATTGTATAAATAGAGAGAGGCTCTAAATGTAAAGGTAGCGAAGTAGAGTATAGCGAACAAGTCTAAGGGATTGAGTCGTAAGTGTCTAAGTGTGTCTTTGGGTCGTAGAGTAGGAGAAGGCTCTGCAGTTGAGTGCACAGAGGCCTAGTTGTCCGGAGTTGAGTGCGCGGACCCCTGTAGCTAAGTGCATAGGGTGGAGTCGAGTATATAACTGAAGAAGAGTATAATAAAGAGAAGTTTTATCCAAATTTTGTGTATTTGTTCTTAAGTTATTACATGTCTGAGATCAATTGCAAATATACTGTTTATTTACTGCGTGCACTTGTATGAATGATTTATATTGCTAAATATACTTTAAACATGCAAGTAAGCTAAGTTAATCAACTAACGGTGGAGTATTAGTAATGACTTGGGTATTAATAGCGTTGAGTCCCCGAGTAAGGCTGCGTGAAGGCAACATCTCAGGTTGTGAGGTACGATTAAGTGCGCATAGCGACGTGCGCGCAACATCGAATCGTGGACCACTTGAACTCGTCAAACATCTCTAGGGTGTGGAAACCTAGTTCTAGCACCCTCCCATACTACTTCGGGTGAGACATCAGTCTGCACTCCGTAGACTATTGCCGAAAGGGCCAGTAGTACCGAGATTTGTTTGGCTAATTCACCTCTGAACCTGGTTCAGGCCCCAATAAGCCAACACAGGAATAGAAGGAATAAACCAATATCATGACCATCTCAGGGTGCAGAAACTTGGTTCCAACATCTCCCCATACTGCTTCAGGTGAGACTTCGATCTGCGTTCCGCGAGCTGATGCCGAAAGGGCCAGTAGTGTAGGTATTTGTTTGGCTAACTAGCGTTGAACCTGGGTCAGGCCTCAACAATCCAACAGGCATTGTCATTATTAGGTCACCAAGCCTAGACAATGTCTTTTAAGAAACCAAAAATAAAATATTATATTAAAAAGGAAAAAAGGACAAGATCCAAGTGAGATTCAAAGCAAGTGAATATCATTTTGAATTTTGAAAATTGCTTCAAATGGAAAAATTAATCATTTTTGGTTAAAATATAACCCTGTCGAGGCTATAAATGCCTACTGGAAGTAGAGGCTTTATCTGTGATAAATGAGTAAACACCAAAAAACTAATATGTCGAAGACACCTGCTATATCACTTTAAATATTATTATTGACTGATACAAACATTTGTATTTTTATCACCACAAGAGTAAAGTAGTTGAATAAATAGATTGAGTAAGTGATTACGATTCTAGAGAAATCTTGTTTACTTTATAACTCATGTAATTATTATTCCTATAACTCTAATTACTTTGAAAGTTTTATCAATTTTAGAAAACTACTCAGAGATAACTGGTTCTCCTAAGTGAATCGCCAACTGTTGTACTATGAAATAACCCCCATTTATATATAGCAATAGCTAAGGTTAGACATATAAATGGGGGCCCTTTTTAAATTTTTGGTCTTAGAATAATAAAACCTAACTCTAACAAATTGCCTTAAAAAACTCTTAAAACAACCCAAAGATAGGATCCCCATCGCAAATTCCAAATCATGTTTTTCCATATGATGATCATGAAACACCTTTAAAAAATTGCGATGTGTGATCAAACCTCCCACTGCGATATCCCAATCAAGCAACTTACGAACTCGCAATCAAATTTCATAGAAATCGCAAGTAATTAAGCCTTGCCACTATGAACTTCATTAACAATTTGCGAAATGTGATAAAGCGATGATCACAATCGTATTTCACCTTATATTAAGCAAGCAACACTACATTACATCATTTTAAAGATTGTGATGTGCGAATAGAGCGGTAAGTGTGTGAAATAATTGCGTTTTAATATAATAATGAATGGCTTGATAGGATAAAAATGTTTAGTGGCCCGAGGAGAGGTAATGATTTTCAAAGTTATGGGCATTTAATGCTAGATATCTCATCTAAACCTTTCCCATGATTCAAAGTCATTTCAAAAGAGCTTTCAGTCTTAATTGCCCAATACTATCCACACTGATATATCTTGTCCATTTCAGGCAAGCTACAAAAGACATGTCATTGAGGAAGGTGATGCAGAAATAGAAAAAATAGAGCATTGCAAAGTCTGAGTTTACAGAAATGACTCCTATATTCTTTGATACGGTCTGCAGTGCTGCCGGGGGAGCAACAACTTGGGAGGTCATATACAATAGGCTTGAGAATGAGCGTCCTAAGGTTACTATCACAAAAGCGACAGCTGATTCAATAAAACCTTCAGGACTCCAATTCAAGGATGCCACTTGTTCTTTCCTTCATAGGATAGGAGTGAGAGCTAAAATCTTGCCATACATTGATATGATCAGGTGGGTGGTGGAAAGCCTCACAATTGAAGATATGCAATTCAGGAATTCGAGAATGGAACTCATGGGATCATTCAAAGTAGAGGACCTGAAGCAATTGTATAATATACTTGACCCTCAAGATATATATGATATGGCCAACTTCGCAAAGAAGAACCAAGATTCAGGGCTGGAGAGTATTGGTGAATAACTGGTTCTCCTAAGTGAATCGCCAAAACTTTCAGGAGCTTAGAAACAAAAGGCTTGAAGTAATCCCAATGCACTTGTTGAAAATAGAGGACAAGCCTACACCCAATGTGGTTATCAATAGCGAAGGACCTAGTTCTCGCATAGAATCTCACGTGAATACTGAGAAAACACTAGATACAAGGAAGGCCCAAGACACTGATAACACAACAGAATCGAGTAGGAAGTAACCCGAGAAATAGGTTATGAGCACCCCGCCTAAAGAGATCAATTCAAAGGTCAAAAGTGATAGTTTGGAATAAGAGTGGGATTAGTTTAATAAGAAACTGCAAGACACTCCCAACACGATAGATACCAAGGAAACAATGGAGCGTCAAACTCCTCGCATAATCAGGAAAATACAGAGTCCAAGCCAATGGATGAGCAAGTGACAACATCTCAACAGATTGAGATTATCCCTGCTCTGCCCACATCAGAGATTGTCTTGAAAGTGATTGAAATCCCTCCTCTAGATGTGTTCTACATCCCATTGCACAAGGCTATAGTAAGAAGACAGAGGAAAAGGAGAAGGATAGAAACACTTGAGCTCCCACCTAGAAATGAGCCAATGGACATAGGTTGGAGGGACATTCCTTCCAAACTAGCTGAGAACATGACTGGATTTTCATAGTTTATAGGAGCATATGTAATGCCCACCATGGAAAAAGCCACTGAAGTCTCTATTTTGTCAAGAGAAAAGGAGGAGAAGATTGCACAGTTCGAGAAGCAGCTTGAAACAAAGAGGGAAAGTGTGAACAAGCAAGCTGCTGACCAACTTACCCAATTGCAACAGAGCATGGGGGTCCTAAAGATAAGCCATGAAGTAGATATATCGGCCAAAAATATGTAACTCCAAGAATTGCAGCAAGCCATGGAAATATATAAGGATACTCCTACTGTCGAGGAGTTGAGGCACTGGAACTGAATTCCCTATTGATGAAACAACAAGAAAAATTCTACCAAAAGATGTCACACACACTCCTTATTTGATCAGTAGTGACCAGCTATAGATAAAGCGATTGACCAGAGAACTGAGTTTACTAATATAAACACCATAATCTCAGATTTCATCGAATGGAAAGAAACAGAATATGGGAGGAAAGCCAATCTGCCTGAGATTGAGGAGACACACAAGGACATTCTTTTCATGGATTGGGATGCAAGGATCAAACAAGTTGAGTTAGTAGTGGAAAGAGTAGTTAGGGTGGTGAAGAACATAATCAAGGTGGTAAACGACACTATGTTTTCCACCAACCTGGTAAGAGAAGGAAATCTAAAAGAAATGCCTGATTTAGATGATTTGCATAAAAGCTGGCAGGAAAAAGTAGAAACTCAAAGGGAAGTAATCACAAAATTGGAAAAGACCAACTGGGATTCGTATTGGCAATACGTCATTAAGCCACACATCCAATTCATGACCCTTAACTGCTCACTTCATTCAACTCATCGGATGTTGCCACCTCTCACCGATGCGATTTTCATAGGACAGGTCAGAACACATTTTGGGGCACCTCCTCATGGCCTCTGATCATCAAGCCACTATTTATTTTTAGAGTTAATTAACTAGTTAGAAGGAAGGTTGTTTGAAACCTCCTCAAATATTTGTATAATCTATTTTTGCACATTAGTTAGAATAGTATTTATACCCTTCTCATGCATTTAGAGAAGGGTCCAGAAATTTATAAAAAACATTTGCAAAGAATGCACTATTGTAAGTTTGTGAATGCTTTGGTGAAATTATGGAATATGATTGTTTCTTTTAAATATCATACTACTTTCCTTTGTTGATGCACTATTGTATACTTGGGAGATAATTTGATCCGAAGAAAGGAGTCAATCCATGTCATTAGTCAAATGAGTAGAACTTCACACATATGGTACTTTTATCTTATAGGATTGATTCTGTTTCTGCTTAATTAGTGACAACACTTTATTTTCATGAATTGTGTATGGAATATATTCTTTCTATTAAGCGTTAATTGCACTAGTGTATGATGCCTAGCTGAAATTGTCTACTTTCATATATAAATCATCATAGATGTGATATAGTTTATACAATTTCTTTAACTAACTATTTAGTCAAATAAATTATCTTTATACGTAATCATCTCTGTTTTATGCGTGATTGATCTTTATTATCACATGTCAAAGCAGATATCTTTGTAGATCGCATATCACACAGAAATACCCAGGCTTAGATTAGAATAAGTTAGTTAGAGATTTTCATATTAGAATAGGTCATTTAGAATATCATTATTCTATTCCAATCACTCGTGAACCACCCACTCTCATCTTAAAACCCACACCGGGAAACTGGTCCCATTATCCCCAGGTGGAGCCACCACTTTAAACAGAAAAGGAGTTGCCTTAAGGTCTAGACCGGGTGGTTATACCCCATGTTGGGGAATTAGAAATCTGAGGCCTCAATAGGACACCTCCCCATCAAGGAACCCATTTTACTACCCTCATAGGGAGTCTACATTCTACTCCCCAAAGCAACCCTACTGATTCCCAAGGGAATGTCTTTCAAGATTCATCCTCATGACATACCACTATGGTCAAAAACATAAATATCCCATTTGTTTATTATTTTAATCTACCATATTTAAATAAGCTCACCAATGATCCATTCACCCATAATCAAATGTGGCCCCCTATGCCAACCAAGTTACCTTCATATATCCCCAAATTTGAAGGGAAGCAAGGATAAGATCTTGCTAACCACATCATGACCTATCATTTGTGGCTTTCATATAATAACATCATTGATGACTCATTTTTTTTTAGGCTTTTTCAACACACCCTCATTGGCCCTACCGTAAAATGGTATGTAAAAAAGGCAATTGGTTCCCATCGCACTTTTGAATCCCTAGCTCATTCAATCCTCAATTTTTTCCAACTCCTAGTGCGACATGACACTGGGTTAGCACTGATGTCCCACTTTTGGCAAACCAGCCCCACTCATATTTTAGACTATATCCATTAGTGGTGAAATAATTGTAACCTCTATAAATTCAATGTAACAAAAGACCTTTGTTTAGATTTCTTTTTGAAATATATTTTGCCAACAATTGCAAAAGATGTGGTTACAACCATGCCTCAAACAGAGGAAAAAGCTATTACAAAATCTCAGCAATCTGATCTTATATATACTCAATCAGGATACCTAATATGGTCTATCCTAATGCTCCCCTTCTACTTGCATTTTCCTAAGACAAGCTAGGAGCATCGAGTGTTGTCCATGGTTTGATTGGAATCATCTCCCAAAATGAACATGGTAGCATATACAATGGACCACCCCATTTCCAATATTTTGGTGGACCAATTGCAACCCAAATTTCAAAAAGAATGGTATATTATCCTAATCATCATGTGCATCCCCAAAACCATCCCATGCATAGGAACCCATACCCTACCATACCAAGTAACCAATATCCTCCTTGCACTATGAAGGTTGTGATGACTCCCCAAACAATTTACATCAACCCATGAAAATAAATTTTTTATTACCCTTTCCCTGCACCTCAAAAAAATAACCCCTCACCTCAGCCTAATGCAGGGGTTAATTTCATGCAACCTTATTTCACCCAATGAATAGGCTTTTGAAAGCCTCAATAGTGTTAATCTTCCAAATCCTAACAAGAAGAAAGTAAAGAACAAACCAAAGGGAGAACCTGGGCAGGGGGAAAAGAACCAACCTACGCATGCACTACCAAGGGGTAATCCCCCTAATCATAATCAAATTCAAAATTAGGGTACCAACAACCCACAAAATCAAAATAAGGATGCTATTTTTTTAATGAACCATGCATGTGCTATTTGTGGGGAATATGGTCATTACACCCCTCATTGTCTTTAAAAACATGAATTGAGAAAGATCAGAGAGTGTGATGCAGGAAAGTGTTCCCTCTGTGGATAGAGGCAACCCCTCTAGCCATAGAGTGGGTCTAGTCACAGCAAAAACAGATCAACAATTGATTTCCTTAAACAGTCATCGTTGGAGGCCTACCTCAACCGGTGATCGATGAAGTTCCGTTGCACTGCTCCAGCTTCCACATTCTTCTCCTCAATGAGTGATCAACCTAAAACAATGAAAATAAAATACAACAAAGCATGTAACTGGAAAACAACAATGATCTATTTACTCACAAAGTCAAGAAGTCATGAGCTATCAAGTAAATTATATACAAGACATAGGAAAACATCATTGATTGTATTAATAATGAAATGAGAGCAAGCTTACAACCGAGTCTTGATGTCATAAGCCTTCTCAGAGGATCTAGCCAGTATGTTTCTCAAGCATTCACTCTTCAAGGATGAATCTCCCAACATACAATGTCTCTCTCTCACTCATAAGATTTAACACAAAGTTAAGGAAACTCCACAACCTTCCACAAGCTATCAACAATCCCACACTTGTCACACTCACACCAAAGCTATCTACCAAACTCAAAAGCAACAGCTGCATTGTACAACCAAAAGAACTCCAAACAAAACTAGCAGATGATAGAAATGGTGAGTGATTTTATAGCAGGAGTCTCCATGAACTGTGGAAGAGGGAGCTTATCCTCAAGGGAGGTTGCACAAGAGGTGGAACCACCATCCCAGAGGTAGAAAGACAATCGAAACTGACCCAACAACCAAGTCTAGAGACATTAAGAAGGCCAATTGTTTGAACTAGTTCCCCAAATCTCGATCGTCATGGGTCATGAACTAGGGATCAATGACGATGTCGCAATGATACAGTGTATGACAGGGAATCGTCATGGATTTTAAGGGTTAACTAACGACGATGCAGGAACTTAGTAAAAAAGGGTCAATCTTCAGCATTAGAGAGCATTTTCTTAATCTTCTTGCATAAGTGGGAAGATATGAACATGTTTATTTGATACATGACACAGCAGAGGGATTGAGATGAGGACAATGAAAAATTACAGTGTAACAAATGCCCCCTAAAGCGTGAAGCCTGAGAGAGTGGGAGGGGTGAAATGATTCAAGAAATTTTCTGAACTGGAACACCACTTCAAAGATCCTGTAGGCACATGTAGAACTGATATCTCTGATAATGAAATACATATAGTCGAGGCATGGGCACAGCCATCCATAAGACATATGAAACTTGGTTTATGGTATGGACACAACCATCCAATTGATAAGACCACAATAATTACAAAGGTCATGGTTGCAACCATCCATGAAGACTCAGGCATGGTCACAACCATCCATCAAAGAGTCATATATGTAATCACAAAACAATCCACGCAACCCGAACATTTGTAATCTTAGCTCAGGGTCTTGAAACCCAACCGATCATAGTACAAATTCTAACATGTGAATAGATGTGTCGTAGTCGAACATGATAGAAAGTCACTTGATTACCGGCCAATGATGTAAATCGTTAACAAGCACGAGAGAAACCACCAATAATGCTAATGGTTTTCAAGGTATTGCTTAGTACAATCCACTAAGTGTGAAAAATGAGTTGAAGTCGAACACCCATGGAATCACCCAATCAAAGACCAATGAGTAAAGTCTTTCATCAAGCGTGAAGAACTTGCCATTGAGGCATGGAAGCTCCAAGGTACTGAAAGGGATCTCTAGATCAATCTCCTAGATAATGAGTTGGTGTCGACAGGAGATGATCCATCACAGGAGGGCCATGATGTTTCCCCCATCAATGACACGAGATAAGGAACAAGTAGTAGACGGTGAAACATAGGATCAGAGGAAGAGGTAAGGGTGTAAACTACATAAGGATTACACTCTTGAACATAACGGTGAGATGACTTTGGAATGTGGCAGCATTTTGATACCAAGGGATCAGATGCTTGATGGAAGCAACATGGATTAGATGGAATGGGGAAAAATGACAACCCAAACCCATGGAAGGCCAAATGACGATGTATGGAAATCCCAACCCGACAAGAAGCAAAAGTGTCGATGTTCAAGAGTGACTAGCTGCCATAGAGAATCAATAATGATTTCCAAATTTTTCCCCACCATTACTGGCGAGTACCCCAATTATTTTTGAAAAGAAGCTTGAAGGGGATAACATATGCTTGTAATATAAGTTAGAGCTTCGGTCAAATCCAACGTAGTAATAGTTTAATGAGCCCTAGGGAGGAGAAGCTCGAGTCCGGTCATGGTGACGAGTCCAATGTCGTTAGGGTTTAACGAGTCCGACATAGGTAAAACTCGGTCTTTTTCATGTTTAGAGATTTTGAAAAAGACATGGAAAATAAAACTCCAGGGGGTCCTTTTTCGTAAATTTGTGTCCCTCGAGCCCAAAAAAGTATAAAATAATACTCGAGAGAACTGCTTGAACATTATGATCAATGAATACTTTTCATAATTAGTGACTTTGATCTGAAAGAATAGAAAAGCGGTCGAAGACATGCTATTTCGCAACCAATATCGGACTTGAAACGAAAAAAGTCTGGTAATATTTTTGTGCTAATATAGTCAGAAAAGAGCTCAAAGTGGATTGCCTTTATAATTCCATTTAACGAGTTAAAAAGGAAAACTTGGCAATATTTTCATCTTTTACGAGTCAGAAAAGAGCTTAAACGTAACTCGTCCTAGAGGAACGAGTGGTATTAAGGGTAGCAATTGGTTCCGGAAAAGGAGGAATTGCTCAAAACATGTAATGGTCAGGAGGCTAGCTAATAAAACCACTCATCTGGTTCCTCAAGAAAGGAAAAACAACCAAGTGAAAGCATATGATCGGCCAAAGAGATGGTGGCGATGGAATGAAACATCCAAGGCTCATCTAACAAAATTTAGCAGGTAAAATGGCAATCAGGAGATGTAAATCGAGTATGGGTTCATTTCTACACAAGCTTGAACCATGGAGAACTCTGCTTGGATTTGGTTTCATTTTTACACAAGCTTGAAATGAAAAAACTATGCTTGTTACGTGTTCGCATGCCCCCAACATAACAATGCAAATCGAGGTACATGGCCCCCAAGCTTCATTGCATTCAAAAAGGTGGATGGAATGAAGGTTCAATTTTGAGATCTTGGAAATACTTGACTTGGATTTTACGAGAGCTTAATCAAAGACTCGATCTGGAAAGGGAGGTGTTTCATTTTTTAATGAGATTGACACAGTAAAAGAACTATCCTCATAACCCTTGTTTCATTTTTTACGAGGTTGACACAAGATCAAGAACTTTCCCCAAAACTCCTTGATTCATTTTAATGAGCTTGACACAAGATTAGGAACTATGCTCATGACTCCTTATTTCTTTTTTTAACGAGGTTGACATAGGGACAAACTATCCTCGAGATTCCTTGTTTCTTTTTTTAATGAGCTTGACACAAGATAAGAACTATGCTCCACACCCCTTGTTTCATTTTTTAACGAGGTTGACACAAGATCAAACTATCCTCAGGACACCCGGTTTCATTTTTTAACGAGGTTAACACAGGAAAAAAACTATCCTCGGGACACCTAATTTCATTTTTTAATGAGGTTGACATAGGAAAAAACTATCCTGGTTGACACAAGAACAAACTATCCTTGGAACTCCTTGTTTCATTTTTTAACAAGCTTGACACAAGGCAAGGAAATATGCTCGTGACTCCTTTTCATGGGTCCTATGTAAACATGACTCCCAAGAGATATTCACTGGATGGAAGAACCACACTTTGGGAGGAATACATGTCATAAGACACCAATAACAAGTCAGGTTTCAATGCCCCCAGTACATGATGTACGAGACCATCTACATGATCATTAGCAGATGCGGAGACGATATGGGTAGCCACATAATTGACATGCGGTTGGGAAGGTACTGCTTGTGAGAAAGAACTGATAGGGAATGATGGATGCAAAGGAGGCACCGGGGGAATAAAGAATGATAATTGATTGATGATCACCATTCTTCCATCATGTGGAAAACAAACCACACGAAAAAGTGAAGAGACAAGGGCCCCCATGGCATAAACATAGTCACGGCCAAGGAGAAGACTGAAATCTAAAGCACCTTGGACAACCATCATGTCGATATAGATAATTTTGCCTCCCAAAGTAACAGGAAACTTCGGAAGGATCCTTGAAGGTCGGTTGGTTCCTCTGTCAAATTCCAACAGATTCTGCACGACCAGCACAAGCTGCAGGGAGCCCAAAGCTTGCCAAGTAGTGAAAGGCATGAGGCTAACTGATGCACCCTCATCCAAGGCAGTGCCAAGTACTGCCTTATCATAGGCATGTACGGTAATCAAGAAAGTCACATAGGATGGAAGGCAAAATGTAGTCAAATGACTCCAATCGAAGGAGACGACTGAACTACTTCGTGGCAGTATCATATGATTGCCCCCATGCTCTATAGGAATCAAAGAAGGATGCTCATGATCAGTGGGGATAGGAGGGTCATTCTCAGACTTAGGAGAATCTGACGAAATGAGAAGAACATGAGAAGTAGAACCATGATGCTCTTTTAGAACAGAATGATCAACAGGTGGTGAACCCAAGTCGACACTCTCTCTGACCAATGGTTGGTCTGGAGTAGGCTTAGCACAACTAGGTTTAGAAAGAGGAGGACAGACAAGAGAAGAATCTAAGTCAATTTCTTTGTCAATGGGGAGAGGGTCTAAAGAGAGCCTTTGATAGCCAATGAGAAGTCGAGGTGAAGAAATGATAAGACTTTCCAAAACGGCGGAAGCTTTATCCATGAATGGACAAAGGTGAAGAGGATGGTTTCCTTCGCATAGCCTACAGGGGAATCGAATCTTCCCTTTCTTCTTACCACTACCAGTTGATAGGATAGCATCGTCATGAGCTTCAGAGGATGATGAGGGATGAGCCAGATCGTGAGACCATACTTCTGAGATCCTAGGAATGCCAGGTGTTAAGGGAAATGCTCCCCTAGGGCTTTTGGGTTGAAACCCTAGCAGACTAAAAGTTGTCTATAAAGAGAAACACACATTCACACAGCCATTATGCTATTATAAGCAAATTCTATAGTAATAGGGGTGTACCTTAGGTCATACATTTGAGAAGGTCCTTTAGGGTCCAAACCCTTCTTCAAGTCCCTTTCGTTCCTTTGTCCTGCAAAACAACCAATTCCAAAGAACACAGCAGTATATGGACAAAAGCTTAAAAAGAAATCATCTTCATGTTATAGAGGAAGGTAGTTAGTTATGAACTTTAAACAACCATTCACATATCAATTCCAACATGAATATCATAAACATAAAGAGGATTTATATCAGGAACCAAGACATGTTTCTTTATTATAGATAAATAAAATGCATAAAAGGAATAATTTCACCCGAGTAACCTTTCACAGGCTCCAAGAAAAGCTTCCTTTCGGATCCGTCCAGCCTCAAGCCTTTAGCAAACTCCTTCCATGACTTACTCCATGATGTCATAAGTAGTGGATGAACATCAACACACAAGGAAACAAGGGTTTCCTGTACAAATGGGGGAAGTGCAGAAGGCACAAGGGTCTTCAGACTTGGTCAGGGGAAAAATCTTAGTATAATAACTTTTCTCTCTCTTCTCTCCTCCCTTAGGCCTTCCCTTTGAGGTCTTTTTATACCTCTCCTAAAGTAGTTTTTTAGTTGAGAGTTGGTTGGGAAAAGTTGGGCCACGGGCACTAACAAGTGATCAGTAGGTAAAACCTGCGATCTCCGCCCGAAATTAAGGATTTTTATATTTTTTAAGTGTTTTAATACATATACGCGTGTTTGGTATATGCCTACCCGCATATACACATGTTTAACTCAGGGCAATGTTGCGTATAAGGGATAAAACACTGCCTTTAAAATTTTGGACTAGGTTTGGAAGGAGGGGTTGCCCTAGGCCATGAGTACAGCATCACAAACCATAATAGTGAGATTTGGAGCTATAACACTAGGACAATCACACAGAAAATGGTCACTGTTGCACAATTTACAAGGAAACTTAACCTTCCGAGGAGGATCAAAAGGTGTCACGACTTGAGATGTACTCGGAGCAATAGTTGCATAGGTGGCCTCACACTTATCGAACTTCTTCTTCTTCTTCTTCTTCTTCTTCTTCTTAGTCTCCTAGTTACTAGATATGAAACTTTCACCAGGCGAAGGAGGAGAGGAAGGTGGAGAAATAGGGGAAGAAGGCGTAGGCTCAGCCTTGGAATCAACATGTCGTGGTTCAAACGAAGGAGATGGTGGAACAAGAGTCATGACGCTTAGGACCACCAAGGTTGCAAACAACCACACGGGCAAACCGATCATTATCCCAGGCAAAGACAATGTTGCCATATATGGAGCACCGACATTTCCAAATGGAGGAAATAGACCAAGATTTCCATCTAGGGGAAGACCTTGGCCGGTAGACTCGGGGAATGTGGCCATCGAGAACGAACCTGAAAAGCACTAGTATCACAACTGAGAACTTGAACTGTTACCGGGAATATTTCGTGGGCAGTAAATTTTATGACACATGAACAAAACTTGACCTTTTCATGTTTCAAGAGTCAAGAAAAGGATGAAAAGGTGACTCTATCTCTTTTAAGGTTTAATGAGTTTGAAAGGACAAGCGCTCAGATGGACCTTTTCTTTTATGGAGTCCAAAAAGGAACGAAAGTGACTACTCTGGAGAACTAGGCAAAAGGTTTACCAAACAACCCATAAAACTGCATATACACCTTGGCAATCATATGAAAACCAAGGAATTTCCATACGACAGTCAATCTTCCCAAATGTTGTGTTCGGTGCGTTATGGTTTGCAAGGCAACAGACACAACTTCCTGAGGATATAGGATGATAACCTAGTGGGGTCTCCCAACATATACTCGACGATACTGGGAGCACAAGTCTGTGCTAGCAGCTATTGGATCACAGAAGGAGGAATCACCCAACCTTAAGTGAAAACAATAGAGACTAGGTTTCACAACACCAGAGCACGTCTCTAGCCTAGACCTCTAAATAATGTGTGTTATGTTCCAATGTGTTGTTAGGTTTATTCAGTTCATTTTATAGCTAATCTTGAATTATGTTTCAATTTTTAGGCCTTATCATATGTATATCAAAACCTAGGATTCAACTAGAATGATTAAAGCATCTTTCATTTCGATGAAATCCTACTTACAAAAGGGAAGATAGATCATTCCCAAACCAAGACAGAACCAAGATTAGCAAATGCAGTCACTCAAGAGATACAATATAAAAACACATCAATCCCTACAGTGCATCGATACTACAAATGAGAGATTTAAAATTTGCTTTCTAATTTTTCAAACATGAAAAAATTGAAATGCAAAATACAATTTCACTTTCGCATACTAATGAATGCAATCTTTTGATTTTGATAGCTTCAAATTCTAAAGAAACAAACAAGCAAGCATGCAATTGATTGATCCAAACAATTGTAATCTATGTTTGGTAGTGAAACAACCGAATCAACAAGGAAATTGGTTCAACAAATAACACTAAAAATCAATTAGCAAGAAACAAGCAATGGAAAGACTTCAAGCACACCAACAGGAGGGTTGTGGATGAATCTTGAACAGAGAAGTAACCAAGCCAAATAAATCAAAACTTCAAAAACTAGGTCAAAAAGCCAAAATACAAGATTCACTTCAATGAAACCAAAAAGTGAGCACCTTAACTAAAGCAATTAAAACAAACTAATAGATAAGAGAAAGGCGACAAGGGATTAACCAGACTGATGAATTCAGGAGGCAAAATTGAAAAAAAATAATTCTATAGGAATCGTCGCGGGTGTAACACAAGCAACTAGTGTTGATCAGCCACTAACCATAGCAACAGAGTGACATCGTCACGAAAGTACATGTCTTTCATGTGATGGGACAATTTTAGGAATCGTCGCAACTGTATGACAGGATTCAGTGACGCATAGACTTCTAAAACGGAGACAACACAACATCGGCGCGACTGTTCAAATTTTTTCAGCAATGAACTTAAAAACAATGAAAGACAAATAAAAACTCCCAAACAAAGACCAATATATCATTACAGGCAACAAAGGGATTTCCCAGATTGACCTAGGTAACCCAGAAGACTAATGGTTCAATCCCAAAATCCAAAAGACATTGTCTCAAAATCAAGCAAAAGCAATCAAGAGAAAAACATAGGATAGACTCCCTAATGGAGTTTCCAACTTGTGATGCAGGAAAGTGTTCCCTCTATGGACATAGGCAACCCCTCTAGCCCTAGAGTGGGTCTAGTGACAGCAAAAACAGATCAACAATTGATTTCCTTAAACAATCATTGTTGGAGGCCTACCTCAACTGGTGGTCGATGAAATTTCGTTGCACTACTCCAGCTTCTACTTCCTTCTCCTCAATCAGTGATCAAACTGACACAATGCAAAGAAAATACAACAAAGCACGTAACTGGAAAACAACAATGATCTATTTACTCACAAAGTCAAGAAGTCATGAGCTAGCAAGTAAATTACATACAAGACATAGGAAAATATAATTGATTACATTAATAATGAAATGAGAGAAAGCTTACAACTGAGTCTTGACATCACAAGCCTTCTCAGAGGATCCATCCAATATGTTTCTCAAGCATTCACTCTTCAAGGATGAATCTCCCAACAGACAATGTTTCTCTCTCACTCATAAGCTTTAACACAAAGTTAAGGGCACTCCACAACATTCCACAAGCTATCAACAATCCCACACTTGTCACACTCTCACCAAAGCTATCTACCAAACTCAAAAGCAACACCTGCACTGTACAACCAAAAGAACTCCAAAAAAACTAGCAGATCATAGCAATGGTGAGTGATTTTATAGGAGGAGTCTCCATGAAATGTGGAAGAGGGAGCTTATCCTCAAGGGAGGTTTCACAAGAGGCAGAAACACCATCCCAAAGGCAGAAAGGTGACCCAAACTAACCAAACAACCAAGTCTAGAGACATCCAGAAGGCCGATTGTTTGAAATAATTTGCCAAATCTGGATCGTCGCAGGTCATGAACTAAGGACCAGCGATGACGTCGCAATGATACAGTGCATGACAGGGAATCGTCACAGATTTTAAGGGTTTACTAGCGACAATGCAGGAACTTAGTCAAAAAGGGTCAATCTTCAACATTAGAGAGAATTTTCTTAATCTTCTTGCATAAGTGGGAAGCTATGAACATGTTTATTTGATACATGACACAGTAGGGGGACTGAGATGAGGACAATGACAAATTACTGTGTAACAGAGAGGCTAGGGGACACAACCTAGTAGCCTACAATAATGCATAACACATTTCCCCACCAGGGGGCAGTAGCCACACAACATGAGCTCGCCTCTCACTAGTACCAAAACCCTACCGGAGCAGTTCTCAAGACCCACCCAATCATGACATTTTCATGGTCGGGGAAGATATTCTATTGCAAACATGAAATTGGGAATATGGAATTCCTCTAGAAACCAACCCCTCCACATCATCTAATGTTGCTTTTAATAATACCATGATCCCCTATCAAACCCATCCCATGAATGGTGAAAGGGTCATTACGTCGTAAGGATTTGTTGTAGCGACTACAACCACCCTCGAAAATTTTGCCTCAGCCTGTTTTGGAGCCTCCCTACCAACCTTTCACAACACTTTGTCTTGCTTTGTCAAGTATTCAAGCTTCAGTTCTTTCCTTGAACAAAGGCAACCTATCAATCATAGTTGATCCATTCCCCTCATAGGTTGTTCACTCAGACTTGGTCCAGCTACAGGCCAAGCAACTTCCCCTTGAAATTTGTGCATTTCTAGAGGGCAGCCAGCCTGACCTCCATAAATTTCACAATCCTCTTTGGAAGCCGGCTGGGCTCTAGGATTGTGTAATCCTGCCAGCCAACACTCCCAGTAGAATTTGCGCAAATTTCCCCAGCAGAGCTACTCAACCCAGGATTTGCGCAAATATGGGTAGCAGTCAGCGGCTCAGCCTAGAAATTATGTAATCCTCCTGGGTAGTCAGTCCACCTCCCAGCCAGGAATGCACATTTTTCCCAAGTAGTTGAGCAACTGCATGCTTGAACAGTTTGGTTGACCAGTTCCATACAGGACCAAGGAGACTTGACTTGCATGCATGCATGACTTGCTCTTCCCGGAATAGCAGGAGGCAACATGAAAAAGGCATCCCATGATTCAGGGAACTATTTTTAGCATCTGAGGGTTACATGCAAAGTTGTTTTAGAAGTTTCCCTCCAAGTGTCGCTTTTTCCTAGATTTGTGGTATGCGCATCATGAGACCAAACTTATTTATTTGATGCATTAAAGCTCATTCATTCACTTTGATCTTAAAGCTGTGACATCCCACAACACATCCAGGACTCTTTGACACATCCAAATCAGCTATTCACAGGTAAGTGGCCTCAACTTGACTTTTTCAACATTTATGTTGCTTTTTGTGTATTCACTTTGTGAGTGTTATTTACTTAATTTCTTTGGACGCTTGTTGTCGTTTACATGTGTACTAGATTTTCCTAGCTATGTTTCAGTTCTCATTATTATCTAACTATTTTCGCATGCATGAAACTATTTTGCATGGATGTTCACCTAGTCGATGAACTGCATCACCCACATGCATGTTGATATGTTTATTGAATCTTTCATTCATGTTCAGCATGCACTGTCAATCACTTATACTATCACTTAGTGTCGCCATGTCTTCACTGTCTTATTTTCTTTCAATTGCCTGTCGGTGAGTCAGGCCAACCTTGGCGTGGGCTCTGCCTTCACTAAGGCTACATTGCACATCTGGGGAAGGAAGGATCACCTTCCTTTGTAGAAATGTGCATTTCTAGAGGATAGTGGTTGCTTGGCCTAAGAAATTGCGCAAATCTATCGTTGGGCCAATAGTCCTTCCCAACTAGAATTACGCAATCCCAGCAACTAGTTGGCTGACTGGATTGCACATTTAGAAGGTCTAGTAGCCAGTCCTACCTCCTAGATAGCCTAGACTTCCTTTTGCACAGTTTTGGGAGGTAGTCACCTAGGCTCCTAGTAAAATTTGCGTTATCTTTCTCATCAATTTCCCAGGTATATGCTGTGTCCTTCCTTGGATTTTCTTTGTCTCCACTGGCATATTTCTTGCCATGCATGTTCCTTGTTTCCAGATCTTTCAGGTGTTCATCTATCTCATGGCTTCCAAGAGAACAAGATCATAGGACACTGATGGAGTTGCAGCTTGAGCAATAGTTGTCCAGGTGTCCTCTAGTCTGTCGATCTATGAAGATACGAAGTTGTATCTAGACAAGGACATCAAATTGAAGTGGCAAGAGGTTAATGAAACATTCATAGGCACTTTTGGGGAAGACCTCGAAGACCGTTAGGTGTACATGAACATTCACAAGTCCGAACTATACTGGATTTCATGCAGATACCCCCATTCCCATGTGCGTACATGATTCACTGGATCGTCTCTCACACTGACCCCGAGATAATGACCTTGAGCAGTGTTAGAGGGATGAAGCTTGCAATCTTCTAGGTGCGAGATTATGATGAGATGTATTAGATTTCTGAGCCCGTGACTATCATGAGTCCTCCATTCAGCTTTCGTAGTAGCAAAGGTAACTCAAGAGACATTTTAAAGGATTGGATAAAGGAGCCAACTCATTTTAGGATGAAACCCAACTAGATCTACAAGACAAAGATATTGAGAAAGGTGTACCAATACTTGGTCATATCTGCATGTCGACTGAGTGGCCAAGCGAGCAATGAAACCCTTCCTTAGAGTTAGGTGATCGCATTGGATGAACTAGATAGAGAAGGAAGACCATGCAACTTGTTCAGCATACTAGCTCATCAGCTGAAGGAACAAGTCACAAAGGTTCGATGGTCACTCGATAGTATGCATGCAGAGATTTACATGTCCGCCTACATCCTAGATGCAATCTGTGCTCAACATGAGTTCCCAGGATTGGAGTGGGCATGGTCATCGACGAAGACTGTTGTGAACACATATTTCAAGTTGTTGTCTGAATGCAGCTTTAGGGAAGTAATCATACAACTATCTGACCATATTGTCACCTCAGTATCCAGGATGATATTTGAACAGGATCCACCCTTCATGTCAAAGGAAGCAATGGAGAAATTGTTAGGCATTGTAGATTGGTATGCCTCATCATCTAAAACTTTCATCCAAATGTTCAGTGCGAAGAAGCCTCCTTATTTTCTGCCAAAGTTTTCCTTGGACGTACTTGTCATGCAGGAAGTAGCGTATCACATCTCAGGAGGATTGACAGCTAGATTGTAGTGGAAGAAGAAGGAACCTTGGCCCACTCTTCCATTGCAGATTGGGTTATATGAGATCCAAGTATCAAGCAAGCAGATGTTGAAGAAGAACAGATGAAGAAGTACCAGTTTGACCTCTAAAGCTTCAACCCGTATGACCCACATTGCATTGTGAAGGATCACTACATGAGAGTTCAGTTCAACTAGATCCATGTGTCATTTCATTGGGCCGAGGAAGACTCATGGAGGAATTGCTACAATTCCTTTTTACCTAATGAATAGGTTGGCTTCATTGTAGAGTGGTTAGAAAACCAGCATGAAGCAACATCACAGAGAGCACCAGTAGTAGAAGTAGTAGTAGTAGCAGTAGAGGCAGTAAAGCCAAGCATACCTATGTGCGACAGAGGGAAGAGGAAGATTGTCACCCGCATGGAGGAGGAGAAAATCTAAAAGTTTTGAGCAGATCCACTTGTATAGAAAGCATCTATGGCTATTCAGGAAAAGAGATAGCAGTGTGACAAGCACATCGCGTGAAGGCAGAGGGATAAGAAGAGAATGGAAGAAGCTGAGAAGGAGTTGCATGAACTAAGGGAGCAACTCTGGAAACAACAAGAGCTGTGCCAACAGGATAAGGAAGAACAACAAAAACAGATACATTAGGTGGTGCATCATGCACAGATAGACAAAGCAATGCTCGTAGAAGTATTTGATTCATGTGAACAACGAGCATCAGGTGAACAGGGTGAGCCATTGTAGGGGAAAGAATTTTCTCATGAGATAGAACATGAAATTGAATAGTTGGATGTAGACATGGAGCAACAGGAGTTGGAATAGAACACCGACCTCATGCCTCACCACAAAGAGGTCGACTCACCTGCTTCATGCATCTAGATGATGGGCAAGTATTAAATGACCAAGGAGGCATTCAGATCCTTGGTGGTTAGCTGGAAGCAGAGGTGCACAACATCTCCTTTGATTAATCTCATCATCGAGTTGTGCAATATCATAGAATACCAACTCTGGAGGAGCAAACATCTCCTATGCAAGTTGAAGAATAAGTGATTGTGACTGATGTGCACAAGCATCCAACTACTTTGGCTGATGAAACTAGAGTGTATGCCGAAGCCACTAGCTCAAGTGTTCATTTCATCATAGCTAAGAATGAGCAAATGGTGAAGGAACTACATGTGGCCAAGAAAGCAGGAGACTTGGTGACAATGTCTATCCAAGCTGAACTGAAGAAGGAAATACTAGATGAAGTATTGTCCCTTGACATAGTTATGCGAGCATTGTACTCCAAGTTTGGTACCGTACACCAAGAAGTTTTCCATCTCCATAGATGGCAACAACGATGTGTAAGAAGAGCATACATCTTGAAGAAAATACATTCTGTTGTTGATAACATGCAAGGATGGAGGATGAAGTACAAGGGAGCCCTGCTTCACTTTCCAAAGATGATGATGGCCAATGTGGTCGAGATGAAAAAATGTATCCAGTCAAATCCAGAACAATGAAGACCTACCGCAACTCATCACTAGCATAAATTATTCCAATGCATGAGTATTCAAGAGCATGTATGTTGTGGTGCACATACATGTGATCCCATCACTTGGGATTCTCACCTAGGCGAATACAAAGAAGCAGGTCTGACAAGAGCTTGACTTGTACTTCAACGAGTTGATGTGCACCGCCACCATTAGTGCAGACATCATACACAAGTATGTTGTTGGTCCAACCACATTGAAGATAATGATGTGCATGCTTTCAGGTGAGTTGGATAAAGGAGCCTTAGTAGTGTACCCGGATGCTATGGAGGAAAGGTTTAGGTTTCAGATAGATGTCATAGCGGAACACATGGACACTATCAAGGACTACCAATATTGGAATCAATATGTTACTGTTGATCAGCACGAGGATGTCGAGCAGTTGGACTTCTATAGTTTCTAAGTCAGAATGATGTCTAGTTTGGCTTGTTCAAGCCATTATTCACATGGGTACATGTGCATTGTAATGTTGAGTCATGTCAAGTGTAAGTCAAGTCTCAATAGTGGATGTAACAATCATAGAGTAGGTGAAGATTCATGAGAGTAGTTGAATGGTCACAAAGGGGAATGTCAAGGGTCACCCCGCCCTTTGCTATAAATAGTCCCTTATAACTCATTATATAGGCTTTTTTTTAGCCAAGCTTCTATTAAGACTACCTTGAAGAAAGCTTGGACAATATTGTAATGCACCTTGGATTCTCCACTGCATGGAGCTAATACATCTCTTTGGAGGAGCAGGCGAATGTGGCTGTAATGTTTCACTGATGGGGCTAATAGGTTTACATGGATGTATTGTATGATTGGAACTTACACTTTATATAATAAGAGCCAACACATTTTCATGCATATGTTGTTATTGTAGTTGGATTGTTCCAATTGCCTTAATGATATATGTTGTTTAACTTACATATTTGTGTATGAACTGATTCGTATGCAATTATAAGAATCTTGTTGCAAATGTGTTGTTGATTTAACCATCACATTGGATTATCAACTATTTTTCTTTCCAGCTTGTGATGCATCTTCGCTCGTGTGTTCCCTTCCTAGTTGAGTACTGATACAATTTGCCAAGGGGTGCCCTCATCTCCACCACTTTATGTTAGAACCTTTCATGCTTCTTCCTTGACTCATTGTAGCGGACACACCCTTGCTACTGATAGATTTATCTTACTTTCCTCTATGCAACATCACGGTCAAGGAATTACCTTACAACCCATTGTTGGTACTCCTACACCAAATGGTTTAAGGTCTAATTGGGACTTCTTACCGAGGAGATCCCCTTGACAAGTTGGTGGGTCCAGCACTGTCAACATTTCTGGCACTAGAAGGAGGGCCTAATGAGAAGATGTGTCCTCTCATCTAGTTTTTAACCTTTCCAAATATTTCATGGAGTCTTGCACTCTTCTTCCCCTGTGGTATTTTTCGAATTGTGAAGATGTCTCCATCACGGGGAAGCTTTTCAATCTCTTTTCCACTCACATGTATGATGGTGAAGGCAAAGTGGCCTGGCCTAAGCACTTACATAACTTTATTTCCATGATTCATGAGGAAGATGAGTTTTCTAATGAACAGGTTGTTTTTTCTTGCACACACACTTTGCGAATCTCCATTTTGTTGGGTGCTCAGCCTACCAACTGTCACTGTGCACTCATTTGAGCACTTATGTGATATTATTGAAGACACATTTTGTGATGCAGGAAAGTGTTCCCTCTGCAGACAGAGGCAACCCCTCTAGCCCTAGAGTGGGTCTAGTCACAAACAAGGATAGATCAACAATAGATTTCCTTAAACAGTCAAAGTTGGAGGCCTACCTCAACTAGTGGTCGATGGAGTTCTGTTGCACTGCTCCAGCTTTCGCTTCCTTCTCCTCAACCAGTGATCAACCTGAAACAATGCAAAGGAAATACAACAAAGCATGCAACTGGAAAACAACAATGATCTATTTACTCACAAAGTCAAGAAGTCATGAGTTATTAAGTAAATTACATACAAGACACAGGAAAACATCATTGATTGCATTGATAATGAAATAAGAGCAAGCTTACAACTAGAGTCTTGACATCGCAAGCCTTCTCAGAGGGATCCAGCCAGCATGTTCTTCAAGCATTCACTCTTTGAAGATGGATCTCCCAACATACAAAGTCTCTCTCTCTCACTCACAAGTTTTACATAAAACCAAGGACACTTCACAACCTTCCACAAGCTATCAACACTCTCACACTTGTCACACTCACACCAGCTATCTATCAAAAGCAGTAATAACACTGCTCAATCCAAGAATTTACCAACTAGCCGACCATAGCAAAGGTGAGTGTTTAAATAGGAGGAGGAGTTTCCATGAAAGGTGGAAGAGAGAGCTTATCCCCAAGGAAGGTAGCACAATTGACAGAACTACCATACTAGGGAAAGAAGGGTAACATTAACTATGCCAACAACCCGGTTTGGAGTCATCCAGAAGGATGACTGTTGGAAAAAATTCACCCAATCTGGATCATCGCGAGTACATAAGTGAGCCTTAGCACTGACATCGCTAGTGAGCAGTGTATCCAGTCAGATCACCACTAAATATCACAAGTAACCTCGCACTGGAGCATGAAATCAGACCATCACGGGAATCAAATGTACTTCTGCACTGGCAGCGTGGCTGGACTATTTATGAGTGCCCTTTAGCACGTATATCAAGTCCATAGTCGCAATGAGGCAGATAAATTAGGAAAAGTGGGTCAATTAGCAGCATAAGAGAGAATTTGTTCAACATGAGCATGTTTGACTTGGACACATGACACAGTAGAAGGACTGGGAATGAAGGCAGTGACAAATTACTGTGTAACAGATGCCCCCTAAAGTATGAAGAACCTGCAGGCGCAAGTACAACTAAGATATTTGATAGTGAAATACATGTAGTATAGGCATGGACACAGCTATACAGAAGAAATACGAACTAGGTTTGTGGTATGGATGCAACCATCTAGCTAATAAGACCATGATAATAATAAAGGTATGGTCACAGCCATCCATGAAGACTCGGGTATGGTTGCAGCCATCAATCAATGAGTCATGTAATCATGAACCAATCCATACAACCTGAACATGCGTGATCTGAGTTCAGGGTCTTGAACCCAACTGATCATAGTACAAGTTCTAACATGTGAATAGGGTGCTGAAGTTGGGCATGAGAGAAAATCGCTTGATT
Source organism: Pinus taeda (assembly GCA_000404065.3). Taxonomy (NCBI): domain Eukaryota; kingdom Viridiplantae; phylum Streptophyta; class Pinopsida; order Pinales; family Pinaceae; genus Pinus; species Pinus taeda. The sequence goes on from APFE030012584.1 coordinate 48,193, forward strand.
ACCAGTCGATGATACACACCGTTAACAAGCACGAGAGAAAGCACTAATAATGCCAATGGTTCTCAAGGTACTATCTAGTACAATCCACGAAGTGTGAAGAATGAGTTGAAGTTGAACATTTGTTGAATCACCCAATCGACGACCAATGATGTAAGTCGACTGTCAGGTGCGAAGAACTTTCCATTAAGGCATGCAACCTCCAAGGTACCAAAAGGGATCTCTAGATCAATCTCTTGGATAATAAGCTGATGTCAACCTGGAGATGATCCATCACAGGAGGGCCATAATGTTTCCCCCATCAATTACACGAGACAAGGAACAAGCATATATGGTGAAATAGAGTATCAGAGGAAGAGGCAAGGATGTAAACTACAGAAGGATTATAATCTTGAACATGTCAGCGACACAAGTACAGAGGGTGGCAGCATTTAGGTACCAAGGGATTAGAGGCTTAATGGAGACAACAAGGATCAGATGGAATGAGGCTAATTGATAACCCAAACCCGTGGAAGGCCAAATGACGATGTATGGATGTCCCAACCTGACAAGAAGCAAAAGTGTCGATGTTCAAGAGTGACTAGTTTCCATAAAAAATCAATGATGATTTCCAAATTTTCCCCCACCATTGCTGGTGAGTACCCCAATTATTTTTGAAAACACGCTTGAAGGGGATAGCATATGCTTGTAATATAAGTTCGACATTCGGTTGAATCCAACCTAGTAATAGTTTAGTGAGCCCTAGGGAGGAGAAGCTTGAGTCTCATCATGGTGATGAGTCCAATGTCGTCAGGGTTTAACGAGTCTGACATAGGGAAAAATCAGATTCTTTTTCATGTTTAGAGAGTTTGAAAAAGACACGGAAAACAAAACTCCAGCGGGGTCCTTTTTCGGAAAGTTGTGTCTCTCAAGCTAGAAAAAGTATAAAACAATACTGGAAAGAACCACTCGACCATTATCATCAAGGAGTACTTTTCATGATTAGTGACTTTGACCTAAAAAGGTAGAAAAGCGATTGAAACCACATCATTTCGTGACCAATAATGAGCCTGAAATGACAAAAGCTTGGCAATCTTTTCACGTTTACATGGTTGAAAAACAGCTTTAAAGCAAACCGCCTCTCATTTTGTTTAATGAGTCGAAAGGAACAACTCGGCTATCTTTTCGTATTTTAAGTTAGAAAAGAGAATTAAATATGACTCTATGGACCAAGTGCACATGTGACTTCATGAATTTTAGTTCTACACAAAACACATCAAATGTAAAACCCATTCGACATAAATAATTAATGCATGCAGAAACATAATTAGAAACTGTTGTGGAGGTAAATCCCCTCTGCGGATAGAGGCAATCCCTAATAGCCCAAATGGGGTCTAGCAAAAATCAAACAACGCTAACACGCAGGTTCCTAATTGCAAATCAAAGACTGATGATGAGTGCCTACTTGGATTCCAACGCTAGTACTTGTAGAAGAGTTGTCGCTCCTGTTCCTTTGCTCCAGTTAGTCACGATCCCCACGATCCTCGTGAACGGACACCTGCACATGCAAAGAATGACACAAATACAAGCATAAAATCCAATAGATGCAACTCTATATCAGTTAGAAAGGATATAACTCAATCATCATTACAAAAGACAATAAGAGTGGAACCATAATGATAGTCGTCTATTATTGATAAACAAAGAAGAATACAACCATAGTTCTGACGTCAAATCCTCCTTTGGTTGGGTGATCAGCAGCACATGCCTTGCAAAGCTTGTTGGGAATGGGGAAACAAGCCTCTCTCTCTCTTTGGTTACTTGGACAAGAATCTCCTCACTTTAGATTTAGCCTTGTGGGAATGAAGAAGGCTTCTTCTAGCATGAGCTTAGCAATTCTCAGACTTTGGGACTTAGAATTTGGAACTAGCTTGTCAAAGGCAAAAGGACAAGCTTTTATAGATAGAGGGGAAGGAGTTAGGATTTCCACAATATTCATGGGGTTGGCTTTATCACTAATAAGCTTCCATGAGAAGGTGGCAAACAACTTCCCTTCTATGGAGATTCGAAGCCAAACTAAAGAAACTCAAGATAGATTCAGTTTATGAGTGGGTTAGGATGAACCTTTGGATGTTTGTTTGTTAAAAACATTACCCAACTTGGCTAGTGTGAGTGCGACTCTAAGACAGAGCACCAGCTGGTGCACCCTCTTTGGAGGATTTCCCCCATTGGCGCGAGTGATACATAGTGAAACCACGCCAATGGGAAAAGGGCTATTTTTATGGGTATTTTACAGAAGGTGTCTTCAGGGCATATAAAGTCCATACTTAGGGGAATACAATGCAAGTGTTTCTAGGTCATGTCACTTCTCACAGGTCCTGGAACGAGTCCTCCAAGGTGTAGGAGAAAGGGTAACGGGGACGATGACAAATTACTGTGTAACAGATGCCCCCCTAAAGCATGAGGCCCGAGAGAGAGATTGGGGTGAAATGCTTTACAAGAACATGACCAACTGAATACATTGCCACCGGAGAACCTGCATGAAGAAGTACAACTGATATCTCAAGTACATGATGTATGTGGTATGGGCACAACCATCCATAGCAGAGTACATAAAAATCTGGATCCAAGGTATGGATGCAGCCATCCAGTGAGGATCTATATACAGACTCAGGCATGGTCGCAACCATCCAATGAATGAGTCATGTAATGATCATAATAATCCACAAAATTGCAACCTGGATCTCAACAGACAAAATCCAGGGTCTTGTGCTCCATCTCGACCCGAACAAAGTACAAGTTCAAGCATGCGAATATGGGAGTCAAAGTCGAACATGCAAGAACATCGTCTGATTACCAGTCAATGATGAAAACTGTTAATAGATGTGAGAGGTACCACCGATAATGAAAATGGTCCTCAAGGTCCTATAGGTACAATCTACAGCGTGCGAATCAGTGAGCTGGTGTTGAACACCCATAAAATCATTCGATCGGAGGCCAATGATGAAAACCTCGTGTCGAACACGAAGAACCTGCCATTGAGGCATGCAGGCTCCAAGTCACCTGAAGGGAGTCTCTAAGTCAACTTCTTGGATAATGAGTTGAAGTCGACAGGAAGTGACCTTGATCGAAGGTGGGCCATAATGTTTCCCACATCATCGACATGAGACAGAGAAGGATAAGATGTTTGTGAATCAGGATTATATGAGGTATCAGAGGGAGGTTGAGTATTTTGTATAGGTCAACTTGTCTTGAACATACTGGCAGCACGATAGTGGAATTGGCAGTATTTGACATCAAATGATCAGGGGTCATGGTGACAGGGCAATGAGCAGATGAGAGGTCAAACAGGATAACCCAAACCCACAGAGGCAAGTGTAAAAACAAGATGAGATGTCACCACCCAGACATGAATGCAAACAAGTGCCATGTTCAAGAGTGACATACTGCCGACACGACAATAATTGTGGTTCCATTTTCCCCACCATTTCTGGCGAGTACCCCGATTATTTTTTGATGACAAGCTTGACGGGGATAGCATATGCTTTAAAGGTGTCATTGCAACGGAATCCAATGTCATTAAGTTTTAACGAGTCTGAAAAAGGAAGAACTTGGCGTCTTTTCATGTTTAGAGAGTTTGAAAAGACGACAAAAAGTAAACTCCAAGGGTGTCCTTTTTCGTAAAGTTGTGTCTCTCGAGCCCGAAAAAGTATAAAATAATGCTCGAAAGAACCGCCCGATCATTACGACCGAGGAGTACTTTTCATAAGTAGTGATTTTGACCTGAAAAAGTAAAAAAGCGATTGAAATCACGTCGCTTCATAACCATTAACGAACCTGAAACGACAAGGGTCTGATGATCTTCGATCAATTTATGGTCAAATACTTTCCTTTCCATTGTGCATTTGATTAGAATTGAAAATTGGGGATCGGATTGTATAGTCTAATTCATCTGTTTGGAGTGCTTGTAAGATCACAAACCCATGACTATTGCTTTCCAATCGGTGTGTTTGCATTAATGCTATTTCATTTTTACTATGATTGTGTACCTGTTGGCCCTTGCCTCGCCCATGGTTGGTCAAGTAGCAAAAATGTTGTCTTTTCGGGTGTATCATTATGGATGGATCAGTCCTTTTTCATCTTTACATGGTCGGAAAAGGGTTTAAAGACGACTGCCTCTCATTTACATTTAACGAGTCGAGAGGAATAACTCGATGCTCTTTTCACGTTTAGAGAGTCAGAAAAGAACAGAAAGATGACTCCAAAGTGACTTTTTCGTGTGTTTATCGAGTTTGAAAAAGTATAAAATACAACTCGTTTCATTGCCTAAGTCGCACAAACACCTGTCGTTGCACAAAAACGAGCGTAAAATCCATTTTCGACACAAATATACATTAAAATATTCATAAAAAGACTTTTTAAAACCTATGTAGGGTTAAAAAATCTATAAAATAGGTGAAAATGGTAAAAATAAGAATTACTTTTCACTTTTACCTCATTGACAGAGACATTAGTGCTTTTGGTGTGCTACCTTCAAGCGACGATTACGACAAATCCGGGTGACTGTTCGGAGCGCCGTCAGTTCCAGGTAAGAGGCCTCCTTTCCTACTCCATTTTTATCCATTTCAAATTTTCTTTAGTTTATTTTTTCATCCTCTATAGAGGGAATTGAAAAACTAAGGGTTGCGCCCATTAGCGCGGGTTTCGGGCACGGACCCACGCTAATGGGGCAATTTTCTACAAAGGCTCACGCCCATGGCTCGCACCCATGGGTGCGACTATTTTAGAAACAGTCACACCAATGGCCAAGCGCACCCATTTCTCAAAATTCAACAATTCTAAAGCTATTCCAATGCATTTTTTAATTTCCCAAGGATCTAATTTGATGTTGTTGACCTTGTGATTGCAGGAAAACACGCAAAATGGTACTCCAATGGAAAGAAAGAGAACATTACCAAGTAGAAACATTGGCCCTAGCAGATGAAAACTGCATGGAATCTCTCAGAGCTTGCGGGCTTAAGAAATACTTTCTCTTGTCCTATCTACGAGCTTAGCCAGAGCTCTTGCGATATTTGATCAACCTGTGGGATGAACAGGATCAAGTGTTTCGCATACCAGACCAAGTACTAGAACTAGACGTATCTAACGTCTATTTCATCACTGGATTGTCGCGTAAAGGGCCGATGCCCCTATTGACAGGTAGTAGGCCAACTGGGGAGAAGATGGAGGAGGTGAAGGCTCGAGTTTGCCCAGAGGCAAAATATGGGTCCAGCAGCTCAAAAGTGGATATCCCCACTGTTCAGGACCTAATACTCAGAGCTCTATTGTTCACCATCAGAAGAGCTGCGGGGGCATAGGCACCCCACGAAGCCATAAAGAATCACTTGATACTGGCAACAGAGTGTCTCAACCCAACGATCTTCAATTGGGCGGCAGCGATGATGAACAATATGAAGAGGCAGCTTACAAAGGCTAAGTGTGGTAAGCTGCAGCAATTTGGGTATGGTTCCATTATGGTGACGTTCTTCTTGGAACATGTGCCAATCTTCCAGGGCCAAGGGGCCTTTGTTCCTGGTCCAACACCTCGAGAGCCGAGGATGGCTCGTTGGGCGGCACTGATGTCGAGAGGGGGGGGAGGTCAGTAGATGTCATGGAGATCTAAGTTTTTTGGGTGGCTTCGCCGCCAACTGATTGTGGTGGAGGACTGGCCGTATGCTGGGACAGACTTCACCGGTGACCCTGACCTCCCGTTACCAGAGGGAGAGGATTAGGACGAGGAGATAGGTATGATCCTTTTTTTAATTTTGTGTTTTTATGATTTTTTTGTTAATACATGCTTGTTCTAATAACATTTATATGCATATGTAGATGTTGGCCCAGAGCACCCAGTTGGCATCTCTCCCATTGCGAGGAGACACCAGGCTGTAGCGGATCCTCAGGAGGAGGGTGGTGACAAAGGAGAGCTCATCTAGAACCTTGAGGGTATCACTCGAGGGATCATGGACTATGCTTGACTAGCAGATGTCCCATTAGCATACCAGAGGCACACTATGGGGGTGCCTAATCGCATCCACTAACTCCTGAGGCATTTAGTGCGAGCAGTGACATGCTACCATGAGCACCATAGGGATTAGAGATCTAGGCTTTATTTCCATGCATATTTTTGGAGAGACATGTTGTTTCCAGATGTACTAAGACAAACATGTATTTTTTTTGATGAAGCACGCGGTGCAAACGTTTGGACATATATATATTAATATCTATATATTATATATATATATATATTATATATATTATATATATAATATATATATATATAATATATATATATTATATATATATATACATATGAATTTATTGGTTTTTATTGTGTTTTATGCTTCTTATGCTATTTTGAATTACATGTTATGCAAATGTCTGTCCAATACATAATTAGTTAATGCATCAGTTAACGTATTAAATCATCTTGGAATATGTTGATAAGTAATGAGATCAAAATCCCTTTCTAACAACTTAACACGTAAATACAACCTTAAAATCCGATGGTCTCTGACGGAATAACGCCCATTGAGCTGATGGAAGATAAGCTGAGAGTCCAATTTCATAACCAATGTTCGAATACCGAGGTTAATTGCCTCAGCAAGTAACTCAATCACAGCACTATACTCACCAACATTGTTCGTTGTACAACCTAGAAAAACCCCTTGAAGGTCTACTAACTCACCATGAGGATCTTAGATCACCCATGCCACAAAGGACAAGTTGCGTGTGCTGCGGGAGGCACCATCAGCGAAACCAATGTAAGGCGAACTAGACATCTGTCCAAGAAGCAAAGAGGACACAATAAGCGGCAATCACACTGACAAAATGAGACAAAAACATGAAAACATGCACTCACAACACACTTGTTAAAGCACACGTATGTACAAAAATGGAGTGCACGCATGATATTTGTTCAAGTCAAGCCCCTTTCAGGACTTACCCTATTGCACTGCTGTGTGACCGACCTAGATAGTGTAGGCATTGTCTCAGCCCATTTTGTAAAATGATCAATGACATCGATGATCTTCCCATGCCCCCCCGGCCGAGCGAGGGTTACAAGCTAGATGACCAATGCCCCTTTTTGCAAAGGGGTCGAGGGTAGCAACAGTGTGCAAAGGGGAAGCAGAATGAGCAAAAATCAAACCGAGTGAAGCAAGGTTCGGAGGTGGGACTGAAAAGACACCCATGATCTGTGAAGAGCCTAGCTCCCACACTCTCGAAGGGAATGGAGGTATGCTCCACAAAAGGCACATTGCCTTGGGAAGAAGAAGCGAAGAAGGAGAGCTATTCTACCATGACAATTTTCCCTTGATGAGGGAAATGAATGACACGAAAGAGGGATGAAGCCATGGCACACATGGCATATGTCCAGCTCCAGCGCAAAAGGAGGTTGTAAGTAAGATTTGCATCAACAACTTCAACTTCCACTTCAATGGTCTTCCCTTCCAAAGTAATCGGTAAGCATTGGAGGATACCGCAAGGGCGAGATTCTCTCCTGTTAAAGGCTTCCAATGTCATTGGAGACTGACTCAAAGTCGGAGACCCAATAGCCTTCCAACAAGCAATAGACATAATTCAAGTTGACGCACCTTCATCAATAACTATACAATGAATCGTTTTCGAATTGATGATGACCTGAATGAGGAAGGCAATCTGGTGAGGCAATCTCGGTACATGGCTCTCGAGATCAAGCGTGATCAAATCCGAGTCAGCCGGGTCGATGCCACCAATGGCCGATAGCAAGGACTTCCTCTGGGGGGGCAGCTCTGGAGAAATTCTAAAGCGGACATAGATGACAGAGCCTGAGCTAAGTCCTCAATGATGTTGTAGTGCTGGGCAGCATGAGCATTAGGGTTGTAAGATGATCTCCGGAGTACACCTTTAGGAGGGGGTCGAATAGACATCTCAGTGCTAGGTCTCGATATGGAGCGGACCAGAACTGGACGGAGGAGCGCTTGAGGGGACCTCAGGCTCCTTCCTGGCAGGTGACGGATATTCCTTTACTCGAGTCGTAATATGAACGGGAATCATTCCAGCCATGAACACTTGGGAACCAAAGGGAGAAGAAGACGAGGATGGGTCAGCCACCATTTGTGGTTGCTGTGAGGGGAAAGGTTCTTTCAGAACTACAGGAGTCCCAAGAGCAGCTTACAATAAACGACTAACTTCAAACCGCCTTGGGCTGTCTTTGGTATAGTGATCCTCGTCACAGATAAGACAAGGATACTTCGGTTTACGTTTGGCTCCTTCCTCGAGTGGAGTTTTAGGGGAGTCCTGTTTGGGTTGATCAGATTTATTCTTCGCTTTCCCCTTCTTCTTTCCTTTCGAGGCTTTATTTGCCATGGTGGACTGGACGGCGTTGACCTCAGAAGTATTTCTGGAATTAGACACACCCTGAGAAGTGTTTTTATTTGAAGCATTTGATTTTTACTTCCTAGGGTTCGTGGATGATTTCTTCGAAGATGGATTTACAGACCCAATAACACCGTCAACAGATGGCTTTGGCAGAGCTTTGGATGTTCCGGGTCTTGGAGCGTTAGGAAAATAATCATATAAGGTACCTCACTGAGAATAAACTAAGTCGAGGTACTGAGCATGCGCGATAGCCTGCTCTTCAGTTACACAAGCTCCCATAGCAATGTCTTGCATGATTGCAGGGACAAAGGAGGTCGTAAACCAATTGGTTAGGAGCTAATCAGGAATCTAGAACTTGATCAAATGACGATGCCATCTCCATTCATGTATATGATTGGATATGTGCGTGGCCGTGTCCTATTTAAGAGACGTGAGGAGATGTGTTTCCATCTCATACCGAATGGGCAACTAAAAATGCGTTAGAAATTCAATTGCCAACGAGTTGAAATATTAAAAGGATCCGCGAGTCAACTCAGTGTACCACTTAGCAGACGAGCCGGTGAGAGTCCTTTGGAAAAGGCAGAGCTGGATTGAATCGTCAAGCCACAAATTTGATGAACACCAAAGGTGGTAAGTCATAACATGGGCTTGAGGATCTTCTCCAGCTTTTCCATCGAATTTGGGACAATCACCAGGTATCTTGGTTGGAACTGGTGGCCAGAATGGATTATGAAGGATAGGGTCATTAGTCAATTTGGACACATCTGACAGTTCCAACATTGCTAAGAAAGGTAATTGAGGATTGAAGGACATCTATGGCTGTGGATAAGAGGTAGTACCAGAGTTCCAACCAGTTGTTGGTTGCCCCCATTGGCTTTGTCCGGACGGAGTTGGCCCATAAGGGTTCTGTCCGTAGGGATTCTGTCCATAAGGGTTATAGCCATAACTGGACGGTTGACCCTGGATTTTCCCCCCAGCACCCCATTGATTACCAACCTAGCCTGCAGGAGCAACATACTATTGCTGGTAATTCTGATAAGGAGCGACTTGCATTTGTTGATAATTTTGGTACGCAGCAAATTGAGCTTGCTCCTGGGGTTGTTGGTAAACATACAGTTGCTGGGCTCCATACTAGGCCTGGGGACTAGGCTACACTTGATAAGAAGGTTGGGATTGAAACCCACCTTGCATCTGAAGACCAGTTTGGTTCTGGGGCCCAGCCTAGGGCTGAAAACCGGGTTGAGCTTGAGAAACAATCACCATCCGCATGCCCGGTTGAGAAAGCCCAGAAGGATGTCCTTGAGAGGACGGAGATTGGGCCACCTAGCCAGAAGGTTGCCCTGGTTGAGTTTTGGATGGACCCACTTGCCCAGAAGGTTGAGCTTGATGGGTATTAGGTTTTCTTTGTACCACCGAGGGTTGTCCTTGCGGGACAGATGGTTGAGCGGAATGGACGGTTGGTTGACCTTGAGGTTGACCAACTTGTCCAGATGGATGACCAGACTGGGCAGTGGGTTGGCCTTGCTGCATGTGAGGCTGACCACCCTGCCCAGAAGGGTACCCTTGCTGGATTCCAGGTTGTCCTTGTTACATATAAGGTTGTCCTGGATTCCCATAGGGTTGACCGGAAGGGTATCCCTGTTGGACTCCAGGTTGTCCTTGTTGCATATAAGGTTGTCCTGGATTTCCAGAGGGTTGCCCAAGATAAGTGAAAGACAGACCACCATAGGCCGAAGGTTTTCCTTGAAAGGGTTGTCCTTGTGGGCCTCCAGGCTACCCTGGATAGGATTGCCCATAATATTGCTACCTGTAAGAAGGCCGTGTGTAAGACAACTAACCTTGATACGATGGTCCTTAGTAAGGCTATCCTTGATAAGGTGGTCCTTGATCTAAAAAGGGCACTTGGCCACCACCATAATGATTGGTACCCCAAGCGACGCTTAACGGGACTGAGACCTCAACCATAGGCTGAGATGGTAAGGATCCAATATACAAATGATGCCCTGCGGGGTCATAATAATGATTTGGACCTTGCGCGCCCAGATTCTGGACAACATGCAAATACTGATTATATGCCTCCCCTGCTGGAATGGAACTAGAAGAAGGTGGGGCACTAAGTGTAGGATGGACAACTCTGGGTGTATGTGCCTACTGGCCACTATTTACTGGACCATGGGACAGACCTGCAATAGTAGTCACAATCAAAGATGCCGTAACGGCACTAACAACTGGTGTTGAAGATGCTACACAAACAGTCAGAATAGTCGGGACTGAAGTGACAACTGTATTGTGAACTTGTGGAATAAAAGATCCTGTAGTGGGAGTGATGTTGTAATCCCACATGGTACTTGAAGAGGAGTTCTTATAACCCATAACATCCCTCAAAGCCTTATAGCATAAGGGTACTGTGACACCGAGAGGGGTGACAGTGAAGGGCGGAGTTATGACCGGGGATGTGGCCGAGATAGGAGTTTCGATACTTGACAAAACAAGTGTCTCACTCGCTATAGGAGATGTGTCATCCATGTCAGAGGAAGTCATTGGGACCAAAACACCAGTAGGAGTAACAGGAAAATCCTCTTCGGAAGGCTGCCAAATAGGGTTCTAATATAGATCGCGAAAATCGTCTTCTGGAGCACGAGAGTTTAACGGTTGGACACTTGGAATAACAGGCAAAGTGTCACCATAAATCGGTGTCTCAAGAGTAGCATAAGAAGGAGACCCTTGGTCACTAGGGACGGGAGACGGGATCGATGGTTCCGTTAGGATGATTCGATTCAAACAATCCTAGACAAACTAACGAGAAAAGACCCTACTCAAAACTAACACAAACAAGATCTAACAGGGTAAGTGTGAACGTGGCTGAATAAATTTTAAGACACAAGGACATAAATTGACCTTTTCATCTTTAAAAAGACGAGTAAAGGACAAAAATATGACTCTAGTCACCTTCAAATGTTTAGTGAGCCCGAAGTGAAAAATGCTCAGGTGAGCCTTTTCTTTTAGGGAGTCCGAAAAGGATCAAAAAGTGACTACTCTGGAGAACTAGGCAAAAGGTTTACCAAACAATCCGTAAAACTACATATACGCCTTGGCAATCATATGAAAACCAAGGACTTTCCGTACGGCAGTCAATCTTCCCGAATGTTGTGTTCGATGCATTACGGGTTGTAAGGCGGTAGACACGGCTTCCTGTGGATAAAGGATGATAACCTAGTGGGGTCTCCCCATATACTCGACGGTACATGGGAGCACAAGTCCGTACTAGACCACAATTGAGTCACAAAAGGAGGAATCACCCAACCTT